>CABHPR010136311.1:0-14332 GCA_902168415.1 Peromyscus melanophrys
GGAGAGGAGGGAGGCCGAGCGGCCATGCGGGCGGCGCTGAGGTGAAGGATGCTGGCGGGCAGGCCCGGAGCCCAGAGCGCAGGCGCGGGCCTGGGCGCCGGACCCTCGGACTCGCTGGGCGCCCGGGACGGCAGCGGGCGGCCGCGACCCGGCACTTATCTGTATCCTTCCCGCCGGCCTCACTCCCGGGTGACGCACGCAGGGGCATGGAAACTGGCAAGTCATTTTCAGTGCGGATATTGGCTTTAGCGGCTGCCACCCCACCCCACCCCGACCTAAAGTTTTTCACGGTGTTCTCCTACTTGGTGACCTCCCCCCTGCCACCCGGTCCTCCCACATCCGTACTTGGACTTGGCTGTCACGTTTTTGTGAATTTTAAAATGCGTCGGCCCTGAATGGGATGGGCGAAGATTCACCTTTTCGAATTTTAGTGTAATACTCTTTACTTTTATAGACACTTGGTGCTTAGTCGAGTCTCTTAGAGAAATTGCACGGAGAGTGAAATCTGGTGCTACCCTGTTTTAGTATTTGCCCCACCCCACCCCCCACCCCACCCCCAGCTGCTGAGCCCAAGCACGTTCTCATTTGTTTCCTGTCTCTGCTCATTCTGTTGTTAAACAGGAAAGGAAAAGCAGAGGACCCAAACTTTGACAATCTGGTTTATTTCTGATTTTTCCCTAAGAAATAGGTGAGCTCCCATTTGATGTTGGTAACATAGTGGAAATGTCAGTAAGCTTTGCTTTTAAAGTGTGTAAAGCATTTTTACTCTTCCAAAGAGCGTTATGGTAATTTGAATTTAGCCTCTGTATTCCCAACGAACTTAGGATGGTGTTGTATGTGGTCATCTCTGTTTTCCTCAGGGATGGAATGTCTTCACTTGGGTTCCACCACCACCACCCTCTCTCCATTTCCTTAGCTCCTTAAGTCCCAACTTCTTCTGGAATGTTTTTTATACTCTCACAATTTTAACAGCAAATCGTCAGTTTTCACTGAGGTCTCCTCTTCTGCAGACCTTGCCTTAGGTTCTAAGGACGCAAATCTACTGGGGGAGGAAGATGGGTGTTAGGGCTCCATTAATGCCAAAACCCTCTCAGATAGCGCATCCCCAGGCTTCCTCCCTAGGTCTTCTCTTTGTCCGCCTGTACAGCAGCCTGCAGTAGCAGCTGCTAGCTCTGGTCATCTTGTCCTTTGTCTTAATGCTGCCACAAACTGTCTTCTCAGAGACGTGAAGTAAATACTACACTCTTATGAGTTTGCCTCCTCATGCTTGACATTGTATTTCTTTTTTTTTTTTTCCTTTTTTTTGTTTTTTTTTTTGTTTTTGTTTTTCTCCCGAGACAGGGTTTCTGTGTAGCTCTGGCTGTCCTGGAACTCATTGGTAGACCAGGCTGACCCCTGAACTCACAGAGATCTGCCTGCATCTACCTCCCTAATACTGGGATTAAAGGCATGCGCCACCACCACCCTGCTGACACTGTATCTTCTTATACACTGAACTAACCTTAGTATATTGTCCCTAATTGTCTCTAAATCAGATACAAGAAAATGGCTCATTGACAAGGCATCTATATCTTTTATTATTTTCATTAGTGATATATCATTTTTATAATTTATGTACTAGGAATATTGAACCAAGCAAGAATGAACAAGGAGATGAATTTTAAGAATACTGATGTAGTTCAAGCTCTAAGCAATTAAGAGTGTTTGGAAGCAGTACAAAGAGGGTATAGCTTTAATAGATCTTGCCTGGCAAGGAAATGCATTGTATGACAAACAGTCACTTGTGTTGATAACATATTGGAGAAAAACTAAATGGGGAGGGGGTGAATGCCCATAGTAGTCTTTGGTTTTTTTAATATTAACTATATAAAAATTACATCTTGGGGGTAGATTTTTAGGGGTAGTTGTTACAATGATGCTTAAAAAAATATTTAAGCGTCTATCTAAAAACTTCAATGTCATTTTAAAATGATGGAAAGAGTAAGCAAGATCATACTGAACTATTATTATGTATGCTCTATGTAGTATATACACTAATGAACCAAAATTTACATGTAGTCAATTATCTGAATAAGTTTAGGAGTATATAGGTTTCAGAACATTACATTTGTGATTTTTCTATATGTTCGTAGAATAAGATCTCAAACATATTGAGCAAAGTTGTCCTTACCCAATGCATCATCCCCCACCCTCTCATCTGGCCCAAAGTAACTTACCCTTGTCCCTGCTGCAGTGTTCTCTTGAAAGAAGAAAGCTGTATTTTCCTCTGCTGCTGACTTTGAAAAGCTAACCATCTTCCTGAGGTCTGATCCTAATACAGGACTCAACCAGAGAAGAAAAGATATAGCTAGACCTGTTTCTGTGCTGTTAGAAGCCAAATTCTCTTCCATTACAACATTTTTACAAATCCTGTAGAAGACATCTTTAAAAATATTGTATATGTGTCTTTGAGTTTGTGTTAATGATGCAGTTTTAGTTAAAATGAAGACAGTTAATTCTGGCCTGCGGAGGAAGACGGTAAAATGGCAAGACAATTGAAACAAGTAAGCTCCTATTATAAAAGTCCAGATAAATATGATTACTTGGAAGTATACAGTTTCTGTGTAATCTTGATTACAGTGCCAAAGCACTGTAAGATCCTGAAATTAACACATTTTTGTGTTAACAAATCATATATAACATAACATTATTGCCGGGCGGTGGTGGCGCACGTCTTTAATCCCAGCACTGGGGAGGCAGAGCCAGGCGGATCTCTGAGTTCAAGGCCAGCCTGGGCTACCAAGTGAGTTCTAGGAAAGGCGCAAAGCTACACAGAGAAACCCTGTCTCGAAAAACCAAAAAAAAAAAAAAAAAAAAAAAAAAAAAACATTATTATGTATTTATTGTAGTCTACGTTACTATCAGTAACCTCATTTTTTAGGAAAAAGCTTTCAAACAGCTGTTCATTAGACAGGTAGTCGTGCCATATAATTTGTAGCTTTGCTGTAATCTCACGTATATCCAGATCGTTCACAGATATCCTGACTATCAGATATTTACATTACAATTCGTAACAGCAGCAAAATTACAGTTATGAAGTAGCAACAAAATAATTTTATGGTTGGGGTCACCACAACATGAGGAACTGTATTAAAGAGTCACAGCATTAGGAAGATTGAGAACCACTGTGTTAAGTGGTAATTTGTTGACCATTTATTGAAATTCAAAATCATGAAAAATACAGAAATATTGTGATAAATTTGACAGTAGTCCAAATCCAAATAAGTTGGGAAAGCCAATTAACCATGTGAGTGCAGCTTAAGGAATGGTTAATTATATGTAAACTTCAAATTATTAGGATCATCAAAGTACTCAATTTCCTCTAGAAAAATTTTATAAGCAGATGGTGACGTATGATTGTCCCAGTGTCTTGTCTTTTCTTGTTTTTTTCTTTTTGTTTTTTGTTTTAGTTTTGGTTTTTTGAGACAGGGTTACACAGAGAGGTGTAACAGCCCTGGAACTCACTTTGCAGACCAGGCTGGCCTTGAACTCACAGAGATCTGCCTTCCTCTGCATCCTGAGTGCTGGGGTTAAAGGTGTGCGCCACCACCACCTGGCTGTCACAGTGTCTTTTTATAAGCCATCCACAGGGATCTTTGGGGAGAAAAGCTTTATTCACAAACATTGCAATTTTTTTAATTTTTTTAATTTCATATTGTAGACTAAAGGATCCATTGAAGCATTTAACTCATCTACTTCCAGTTACTAAAATCTTTCATTCTTTACATATATGTCCAAGAAGATGCCTTAATTGTAACTATCCAAATATCTGATAATGAATAAAAACATGCATTTTCATTATCTAAGGTCATGATTTCTAAAGGTAATTTATTTTTCCCTCAGGAAAAGTCTAAAGGGGTGTGTGTGTGTATGATTTATAAATATATATAATTTGCTAATCATATACTAACACTAGTATGTACACATATTAGTTGTCCCATGAAAGCATTATACTGTCATTACCATGAGGCTCTAATTATATCAGACATTCTTGACACTTACTCAGTAAAGATGTAAACTGTTGTCCTTAACTAAATGGCATCACTAGAGATATGAAAATCCATCTCGAGAAAAATTTAGAAGAAGAGCGCCAGATTCTACTACAGCAACAAAAGATATGTCGGAATCGAGCACGTAAATATTTCATGGAGTCAAGCCGGAGAAGAAAGTAAGTCGCTGTATTTATTCAGAAGCACAGAGATTCAAAGTTATTCTAAATTCAGTTTCTCTCCTTGGAGGTGCTTCCTAGACTCGAGTCATGGTGGTGGTTTATTTATAGAACAAACGATAAGATTCTCCTGATTCTGCCTGCAGGACCAAGTCTGTTTTCTAGCTATTGAATGTGACTCTCATGGTTTTTTCTTGTTACAGAACAGTTTGTTACACTGACAGAGATGTTTATTAAAATGTCTATGAAATGTAGTAACGCCTTTTGGTTTTGTATCACATCATGATTAATTAGAAGATCAACAACTGTTTAACTTCAAATAGACTATAAATTGATTTTGATTTACTATTCAATTCATAGAATTTTTATGTGCTACCCTCCTCTGCTCAGTTATGAAAAGAGGGGAAAGATAAACACTGATAGAATGCCTTAAGTCAGATTTTATAAGTCATTGCCAAAAAAGCTCTCTGTGGAGACTATAAACTAGAAGAAAGTAAAATCAAAAGTATTTAACCATCTTATCACTTTTAGGATTTTAATTATTAAATTTGTTTTGTTTAGTGTTTTGAAGATAAGGTTTCTCTGTGTAGTCCTAGCTGTCCTGGAACTGACTCTGTAAACTAGGCTGGCCTCTAACTCACAATTTGAGATCTGCCTGCCTCTCCTTCCAGAGTGCTGGGATTAAAGGTGTGCGCCACTACCACTGGCTTAAATTTTTAAAGATAAAATTATTTTTATTTTAGATGTGTATGAGTGTTTGCCCAAATGTATGTAAGTGCACCACGTACATGCTTGGTACTCACAAAGACCAGAAGAAGCTGGCAGAGTCCCTGAAACTGAAGTTACAGATGGTTGTGGGCCACCATGTGGGTGCTCGGACCTGAACTAGTCCTCAGCTAGTGCTCTTAACTACTGAGCCATCTTTCCAGCACCTGATTATTAAAATTTTTATTAAACTTTTTAAGGCAAAGTGGTTATCCAATTTTTTTTAATTTTTATTAAAAGCCTGACCAATATTCCTGTAATCCATGGTAGTAGAAAATCCCTGGAGCTTATTAACTACATCATTGGGCATATGCTGCAAATCCCATTTGGGGGATACAAAATTGTTTACCTGTAATTTTTTTCTGCCATTATATTCCTCTTGCGTTTAATCCTTCCATTGTCCAGCAATGTTGACATTATTTAATGAAGTTTATTTTTATTCTGTTTGTGCGTTCCTGCTCTTCTGTTACCCTTTGTCTCCTGAAGATCGCACCAGGCACACGACAACTATCAGTAAAGATGATTATAGACTTTCATCTAGTTTATGCTGTCTACTCAAGTTGAAATCAGAGAATTGTAGGTTTTTTCGTATTTAGTATTTTCCCTTCAGATAAAGGAAAAATACCTGCCATTTTTTTAGTATCTTTGGAAGTTATCTTTAATTGTTTAAAATGTTGTAGACTAAAATCTCTACGATTTCATATTCTAGAAGATAAAAAGTAAAAGACATGATTCTTACCCTCAAATTGTTAATAATGCAGTAATGAAAGATGACAGTCAATAAATACTGTGGTTAAATCTCCTGTGAAGTAGAACAGAAGTAGAACATCTCATAGACTACAGGACAAGGAAGAGTCCCTGGAAGAATAGTTAGCCACACGTCAGCCAAGGCACATGAAAGGAATCCTACTGTATGTAGCTAGACTAATGCGAGGAAAGTCTAATGTGAGAAAATGTGACAGAAAATATATGTAGGTGAGTACCAGATGACAGGAGATAATTTATGAAATAATATGTATACCAATCTGAAGAAACTGAAGAATTTGCCCTGTGCTAGATTATAAAGAAATTATCTTTAGATTATAATAAAGAAGCAAAATTAAGCAGGGCGGTGGTGGCGCACGCCTTTAATCCCAAGCACTCGGGAGGCAGAGGCAGGCGGATCTCTGTGAGTTCGAGGCCAGCCTGGTTTACAGAGCGAGATCCAGGAAAGGCACAAAGCTACACAGAGAAACTCTGTCTCGTAAAACAAAAAACAAAAAACAAAAAAACAAAAAAAAAAGCAAAATTAGAGGTGTTCCGTGATCAAATAAAATATATGTTAGTTCATTCTACCAAAGAAGCAGCAGATGAAAACCAAAACAAACAAACAAACAAACAAAAAACAGACTTGAAATGAAAGTAGAGCAGAAAGCTGTTACACTATCTAGGCAAGTGGAAGAGCATGAGTATGGATTTAGAACTGAGCAGATGATGGCAGGAGCCAAGAGTCAGTTATAAATGGTCATAAAGAGAATTGTCAGAATTCTTACAGATCAGGAAACCTGTAATGTTTTGAAGTAAATCCTTCTAAAATAACTTCATATTTTAATGTTTTGTATATACTGATAAAGGTAGTTTGATCTTGGACCTTAGACTTATGGGTATAACGAGCATGAAATTGCCTGTGCTGTTATATTACTGTATTGTTCTTGAGCTGTCTGCTTTACTGTCCTCTTCATGTCTTCAATTCTTTTAACTATTAACTGCTTGCACACTGATTTATTCACTGTTTTTTCATATGCACATGCAGTGTACAGATAACATTGGTGAATTCTTCTGTTGAAGATTTTCTAACTTCTCCATTGTTTATAACTTTTTTGAAATTCAACTTTTTTTAAAATCTGAAGTAATACAATTTTAACTTAAGTAATTTAAAATGCAGAAATTGGAAAGTAAGAATACTAAATACAACTTGTCTTCACCTATAATAATGATGTAAAGTACTTAAAGATGTACTCAACACTTTCTCATGAAGTAATTGCCACTTTATTGGCAATTGTGAGTTTTCCATATGTCTTTGACCCAGTTTCCTCCATGGCAATGTTTTACAAAATCATAACGTGGTATTAAAAACAGAATAATACCATTGACACGGCCAAGACACAGCATTCCAGTGACCACGAGAGTCACTCGTGTCCCTTTTGTAGTTACACCCTTTTCTTCCACCCCGTGATCTCTTGTTCGTAGTTACACCCTTTTCTTCCACCCCGTGATCTCTTGTTCTTAGTTACACCCTTTTCTTCCACCCCGTGATCTCTTGTTCTTAGTTACACCCTTTTCTTCTACCCCCGTGATCTCTTGTTCGTAGTTACACCCTTTTCTTCTACCCCCGTGATCTCTTGTTCTTCATCTCTAGCTTGGTTTGGTTTGGTTTGCTTCATTTTTACACTGTTAAATAAATAAAATCATGTCATATGCAGCTTTTGGGGACTGGTGTTTTTCCCTCTCAGAACAGGTCTGTGGTATTAATCCAGGTTGTTATCGTCCTCAGTGGTTCTTTCATTTTCATTGCTGGGTAGTGTTCCACATACACGTGTACTAGAGATGTGTTGGATTCAAGTCGTTGAGAGTTAGTTGTTGTTGGTGGTGGTGGTGGTAGTGGTGGTTATGGTTGGAGTTTTTGGTGGTGGTTTTGTTTGTTTGTTGCCATACTTCTACCACTGAGATAGACAGCCCTGCAACAGAATTTTTTCAAGCTACTTACCCAATGATGGACATCTGAGTCATTTCTGGTTGTAGAGTTGTGGTATTGTGTATAGAAGCTGTAAACATTCATACATAGTTTTCATATGAACATAAGGTTGTTATTTCTTTGGAATGAATGGCAAGGAGTATATTACTGACTCATATGCATGATCTCTACATGTTTAGTCCTTTTAAAAAGTCTAGCCTTTTTACAGAGTGGCCCACTGTACCCACAGCAGTATAGCATCCAGATTTTCTACGTAGCTCACTGTTTGCTGCTGTCACTATTTTTATATTCACCGTTCTAGGTGTATAGAAAGCTCTCACTGCAGTTTATGTCTACAGCTCCCTAATGGCTAGTGGGATAGAGTATTCTTCATGTGCTTGTTTGCCATCTGTCTGTCCTTTTCATGTCTTTTGTCTAATTCTTTTAACCTTAACTGTTTGCACACTGATTTATTCACTGTGGGGTTTTTTTCCATACATGAATGCAGCTTGCAGTGGTCATGTCTATCCCACCCTCTGTACTCTGTCTCCTACCACCAGTCACATTTTCTACTCTACCCACTGCACTCTGTCTTCTACCCCACTCACATCCTAGTCCCTGGTATTTCCTCTGACATTTTAAGGTTCTATGTTTTGTTTTGTTTTGTTTTTTAGTTTCCATATATGAGGAAAAGAAAAGTCACTACTTAACTTTCTGCGTCTGGATTATTTGTGTAGCAGAGTATCCTCTACTTCGATGACAGGGTCTTATTTGTCCTTCTATATGAGGATACTTCTTTGTGTATTTATCTCATACTTTCTTTGTCCATTCATCTGCTGACAGGCACCTATGCTGATTCCATAACTTGGCTTATGAGAATAGTGCTATAATAAACATGATAATGTAGATGGCTTTTGCTAACTTCATTTCTTTTGGCTATTTTGCAAGGTATGGAATAACTGGATCATAGGATATTTGTGTTTCCAGTTATTTGAGAGACGTCCACACTGTTTTCATAGTGATTTGTTAACTGACATTCCCATAAAAAAAAATTTTTAATCTGCACCCACATTAAACACTCTACAAGACTGATGGATTTTATTATAATTTCAGTGAATGTGGAGAGTCAGAAGACTGCAGGTCCAGAACCAAATTATCCTAGATACTCTTAGTTCTCTAAAGAACAATTTATTACCCACCTCTATATTTGACCTAAAAGCCTGTGGCTATTTGGTAAGTCCTTTCAAAATATATAAACAGACCTCTAGCTTCCACTAACTCAAAAGCTAAGAAGTCATTAGATAGAATCTAAGCATAATAGCAGCAATATAACCTGATGTGTAGGCAGAGTTTTCCTGTCCAGTAGCTGCTCTCAAATAATCACTCAGAAGCTTCATATTAATTGCAAATGCCTGGTCAATAGCTCAGGCTTATTACTAGCTAACTCATATTTAAATTAACCTGTATTTCTTATCTATGTTTTGCCACGTGGCTCATGGCTTGTTAACCTCATTTTTTTACATGTCCTGCTTCCTCAGCAGCTGGCTTCTCTGACTCCACCCTCCTTCATTCCAATCATTCTCAGTTTGGCTTTCCCGCCTGTTCAGCTGTTGGCCCGTCAGCTTGTTTATTAAACCAGTCATAGTGACACACATTCACACTGTGTACAGAAGGGTGACTCCACAGCACTGATGTTTCTACCAGTATATTTTTAAAGTATCTTGATTTATTGTTTTCTATTTTTCTGAAAACTTCATGAAACTGCTACCATATTGGAACATGATATTTGAAGTAATTCAAATCTACATTGCCAGGCAATACATATATTTATTTAGCTCTGACATTATCTCTTATTCCCTTTGAGGTGAGAGTTGTATTTTTTGTGTCAATAGGCTATACTCATTTTTATTCCTCCCAGCAACATTAAAGGGTCTTGTTTCTCCACATCACTACCAGTACTTGTTATAATTTATTATTCTAGTGGGACAAGATGGCATTTCATTGCAGCTTTGACCTGTGTTCTCCTGATGGCTAATAATATTGAGCATTTTCTCATGTATTTATTGGATATTGTATTCCATGATTTGTGAAGTGTATAGTCAGATCATTTTCTGATTTTTTTTTTTTTTTACTTAATTGCTTGGGCTTTGTTAAGTTTTTAAGTTCTTTATTCTAGAACTTATCACCATATTGTTCTTCAGGTCCCAAACTCCTAGCCAATCAACTTCTTCTTCATCTTTCAGACTCTGTAAGGTAAATACATGGATGAATGGGTAGATAGGTACATAGGAGATAGACAGACAGACAGACAGATAAGTGTGTATCACTTAGCAGTAGCAGTGTGTCTGTCCTCAGAATGTTTCATTGGGTGATTTCACTGCTATGTGAGCGTCAGTGCTTACCTAGCCTTATCTGCCCAGAGCCGCACTCCTCTCTGACATTCCTATGTCTCTATGTGTGAATGCCATTGCCTCTTTTCTTTGCTATTTCTGATACATTATGATCTAGTTGGTAGAAGATTTGTGTTAGAACTGAGCCTAAAAATAAATGTAAATAGGATTTAAGGATTTTTTGTTGTTGTTGTTTTTTTTGTTTTTGTTTTTCAAGACAGGGTTTCTGTGTGTAGTTTTGGTGCCTTTCCTGGATCTCGATCTGTAGACCAGGCTGGCCTCAAACTCACAGAGATCTGCCTGGTTCTGCCTTCCGAATGCTGGGACTAAAGGTGTGTGCCACCAACACCCGGTGGATTTAAGGATCTTAATTTTAGGATTAAAAGTTATGAGCTTTAGTTAATTGATGGTCACATCCTTATTTTGGTTGATATCACAGCCATTAGAGAAATGCAGTACTTATCTTAATAATGTATTCTATACATTATTAATTCTATCTGATAATCAGAATTGGGTATTCTGTTTTCTTCACCAGTTTGTTTGTTCGTTTGTTTTTCTTGTCAAGTGAAAAATAACCTATTTAAAAAAAAATAGGAATTTCAATATAGATTTCAGGGATTTCAAATAATTTTGACCTTGACAAGGACAGGGCTAATGATGTGAAGCATGTGCCTCTTTGAAATACAGAAAACTCTGGGTATCTTCTTGACTTTGTCTCATGCAGGCTGTTAGCATCATTTGATATATTTTATCCTTGAAAAATATTTCTTCCAATTGCATTTTTCAATTCAAAAGGATACTCTGTCCTTAGTTTTTAATTTCTAATACCTCAAAATGTGATTGAGTTTTAAAAGTTAAGTATCATGTTTGAAGGTTGTAACTACCTCCATCTGAAAGAGGTTTTTGTCCAGTAAAAAGTAAGCTATCACAGAAGGCAACCTCTCCAATTCCACACACTATCTCTTGGGGCCTTGGGTACTCTTAATGCTACTGCTTATTATGTTGCTACAGAAAACTGTCACCATGGCACATTATTTGTTCCTAGGAATACTTCCAGCAGAAGCAATGATACTACACAGTTGTAGACTCCTGGGAAAGCAAAACAAACAGCTTGGCATATGGTTGTCATCTAATGAGGTCGCTCACCTTGAGCCAAAATGTTGTCCGTATTTTATGAAACAGCACTGCACAAGTTGAGCAGATCCTTCAGAAGTCACCAAGGCAGACTGTGTCTTCTGGGAAAAATGCTAAGCCCAAGGCAATGGGGATGACAGTGTGGTTCTCCGAGTCTAAACTCTGTAGAGTTTGGTAGCACTCTTCACTTCCATCGCCTATTTCTCCATCCCCGTTGCTTATCTGAGTGCCTGACACGTCACCGAATAAAAGAAACCCTGCAACTCCTGACTGAGGAAGGAAAGGACTCTACTTAATCCTTCAGACTCTGTCTTAGGGCATGTCACGGAGCTCGAGAGGAAAGGCATTGGCTTGCTGGCCACATTCTGTCAGTGCTTTAATTTGACACAACTTAGTACAGACTGTATTCTATAGTCTTGGAAAGTGAAATGTGAAATTCTTTTCTGGGCACATTTTAATGTAGAGCACAGGACCACTATGGAACAATATAAAGTAATAGAGATGGATGGTATTTTGCTATTAGAATAACTTTATAGTTCTAGCAAAGAGGATACCACCTCTTTGCTTCAGAATCTGTCATTCCTTATTACTAAATTGTTGTGTTTTCTCAGTTTAAATATTAGGGAGGAGGTCTGTCTTGTCCCTTTCCCTAATTCTGAGCATTTGCTTGCCATTACTTCTGCTAGAGCACTTTTTTCCTCTGTTATTTTCATGACTCTCTCTTGTCTAGCTTAAATATCATGTCTCCAGAGAGAAATGAAATGTCTTTCTAATTAGTGTGTGTTTGTTTTAATCAGGATACCACATAGAACTAATGGTGTGAGCAATCATTTTTAAATATACAAAGAAGTAAATAACACCAAGCATAGTGACACATGCCTTTAATCCAGGCCTTTGTCAAAAGACAAAGGCAGGTACATCACTTTGAGTTCTAAGCCAGCCTGGTCACACAGCGAGTTCCAGGCCAGTCAGAATGCATAGTGAGAACTTGTCTCTAAAAACAAAAACAAATGAAATAAAAGTAGTAAATAATTTGTATTAAATATTTATCCCCAACTCCAATAAATAACAGCTGTATTATTTAAAAACTCTCAGCTTGGACTTATTATATGGATCATTTGCTGGTGTATAACAACCACCCTAAAACTTGGTAACCTAAAACAGTGTGTGGTGATTGTCTGTGTTTCCTGATGCAGCTGGTTGATTCTCCATTGGAAGTCTCATGCACTTGTACTCATATTTCATCTATGATTCTCCTGAAGTTTTATCTGTGGTGATCTAAAGGTCCTGCTGAGCTTGACCTCCATTATGCTTCTTCAGTCACATGCTTTGTGCTAGGGCTCGATTCACTAATATTGCTGGAAGCTAACCAGGCAGTTCTCTGCCTTTAGCTGTTTCTCCCTACAGCCTGCCTAGGCTGCGTCTCAGCAGGGTGATCTCAAGGTCATCAATAATAATATTTGCACCCTGGCATTTCCTAAATTGGGTGTTCCCAAATAGTAAGTTAGTGCTGCAAAACCTCCATTGTAGCCTGGGAAGTCACATAGCACCACTGTCATATGTTGTAGGTAGCAGTCATTGGTCATAGGAGAGTCAGGTCCAGATCATTAAAGAGGAACTACATAGTCATAGTACAGGACAGATGGAATCTGTAAGTAGCTTTGAGAACTACTGACTTCTCAATAATCCACAAATATAAAGGAGCTTTCCTTTGGAATTCTTTCATCTGTATTTTGTAGTGTTTTTTTTTAATTGACTTTATTATGTATAGTGTTCTATCTGCATGTATGCCTGCAGGCCAGAAGAGGGCACCAGATTTCATTGCCGATGGTTGTGAGCCACCATGCTGCTGCTGGGAATTGAACTTAGAACCTCTGGAAGAGCAGCCAGTGCTCTTAACCACTGAACCATCTCTCCAGCCTGTATTTTGTAGTTTTTGATATATGTCTTTTTTGCTTTTTAGTTGAGTTTATCCCCAATATATATATATATATATATATATATATATATATATATATGTACTTGTACGTGTGTATGCACATGCACATGCATGCATGAATGCACATGTATGCATGAATATACATGCATACTCATGCATGCTATTGTAAATGAAAAGGTTTTCTTAATGTCTTTTCTGGATTGTTCATTATATCATGATGTACATAGAAATGTATTTTATTTTGTGTGTTGGTTTTGTATATCTAATGAATTCATATATTAGTATAGGCTTTATGTGGAATTTTTAGAGTTTTCTGTACATAAGATCACGTACCTGCAAACAGATAATTTTGCTTTTACAATATGGATGCCTTGCATTTTTTCTTATTTTCCTAAGCTCTCTGGCTAGTAATCAAGTACTGTACTTATTCAAGCTGTGAAACTAGTTCCTTTAAGTTATTTAGGGAGATAAAACCCTCTTTCCTTCCTGTGGTGCTACCCCCCCCCCCGCAACACACACACATCCTACCCCTTGAAAACCTAAAGCTCTGTTCCCCCAGTGCTATAGCCCTCTAGATGACCAATTCTGTAGACAAGACAGGCCTTTAACAGTGGTCCACAGTAGCCTAGGACAGGAAGAAGTTAAAAGAGTTCATCCAGCTGTCACCACATACACATGTGACCAAGGAGTGCCTTTGGATGCTTCCCTGCCAATGTCAGGCTGGCGCTGTAGTCTCTTTTTTATAAAATATGTCTTGAGTAATACAAACATTTTACAAGAACAAAATTAACTGTTTAAGGTAGTACAACTAAAACAGAGAAAATATAAAGTGCCTAGAGGCAATTATAAATAAAGAGAAAAGTTAAGAACAGTGAGGATGTGGGGCAGGTAAGCCTGACACCTGAGTTTTACCCCTAGAACCCCATAGAGATGAAGGAGAAAAACCAGTGCCACAAAGTTGGCCTCTGACCTCCACAAGCGCTATAGCACATGCACCCCACCACACACATCATCATCATCATCATCATCATAACAATAATAATAATAATAAATACATTTTAAAACTTGACATTACAGGCAGATGTCTGTAACTTTGTCTACTGAAGAGTTCTGGGTTCCATATTTACAGAAGAAGCTGAAAACCAACATTTTTATAAAAATTGTATTTTTAGCTGGGTGGTGAT
>CABHPR010136311.1:14432-46691 GCA_902168415.1 Peromyscus melanophrys
TGTGGGATGGTCTGTATGTCAAACATATTGCTTATTGGTCAATGAATAAAACACTGATTGGCCAGTGGTCAGGCAGGAAGAAGTATAGGCGGGACAAGGAGGAGAGAATTCTGGGAAGTGGAAGGCTGAGCGGGAGACACTGCCAGCCGCCACCATGACAAACAGCATGTGAAGATACCGGTAAGCCACGAGCCACGTGGCAAAGTAGAGATTAATAGAAATGGGCTAAATATAAGAGTAAGAGCTAAACAATGATAGGCCTGAGCTAATGGCCAAGCAGTTTAAATAATGTAAGCGTCTGTGTGTTTATTTTATGAATGGGTTCGGTCAGGGAATCAGGGACTGGTGGGACTTGGGAGCTGGAGACTGGCGGGACTTGGGAGCTGGAGAGAAGCTCTCCAGCAACAACACACCTTTAATCCCTGCACTCGAGAGGCAGAGGCAGGCGGATCTCTGTGAGTTTGAGGCCAGCCTGGTCTACAGAGTGAGATCCAGGACAGGCACCAAAAACTACACAGAGAAACCCTGTCTCAAAAAAAAATTGTATTTTTGGCAAAGTTAAGACTTATTTGACAGCCAATTTTAAACAAGAAAAGCCGTTTCCTTGACTTCCCCATAATTTGCAAGGCTGCTTCTTTCACCAGCAAATACCAGAAACAGCATGGCTCTTAGAAAAGGCTTTTCACCACAGCGGGCTGTGGGACTCTGGCAGGTCTGCCAGAGATCAGAAAGGGGCCTCACTGCAGAGCTCTCTAGTTAAAAAGATCTGAATGAGGGTCTGAAGTTACCATCTTACAAGTATATTTCAATTCCTAGCCAATGGCCTGTTAGAAATCACAAATGTGATGTCTTTAGAATGAAGAAGATACTATTGTTTCCTAAGTGTGGTGTTCTCCAATCACTCTGGTTCAGTCAGCTTCTTGTCTAGCTCTCCTGTTTCCTTCTACCTTAAATCTAGAGCTTTCGAAGAGAAACGCAAAGAACAAGAAGAAAAAGAGTATCAGATTAGAGAGCGCATCCTGCAGCAGAGGAAGCAGAAATTTGAAGAAATTACTGAAAAATTCCAGCGTGCCCACGTTCCTCTCTCTCAGAGAAGGAGAGCAGCAGGTACCTTCATTTCTGGAACGATTCTGAAACAAAAATTAAAGTTGTAATCACATTTAAATTGAGTAAACAATAAAATTACACATTTTTTTAAAAAAGTAGAAACCAAAACCACAACAGCCTGGTGTGCTGCTTGAGTGACAGGCACTTTAACCAAATGAAGAACAGGAACTTGAGTTAAAGTTCCTTTGGAAAATACTGTGTTGGTTGGCTCCATTGGTAAATTCTCTATTCACTCACAAGTTTCTTTCAATTTCACACTAATTCACAATGTTTTGTCTTTTTAAAATCAATTTTTTTAAGTAACTTAACAGAAAGAAAATTTAGCAACTGGGTTCAGGAAGTTAGTGTTACACTCATTCTGCTGTTTTACTTGTGGTTCACTCCAAATTCTTATTTGAGAGATTGGCAAAACACAGTGTCTACAAAGCAATATAATCCAATAATAGAAGACCTGTGGCTAATTACGAATTGAAGTATAATTGGACCAAGGAGACAGCTTCATGTATACAGCACTTGGAAAGCCTGAGGGCTGGAGTCCGCATCCCTAGAAGCATGCAAAGTCAGGCAGATGTGGCCACAGCCTGTACTCCAGCACTTGGGAAGCACAGACAGGGGATCCCTGGAACATGTTGCTAGCTAGTCTTGGCAAGCTTTCGGTTCAATTGAGAGATCCTGCCTGAATAAACGAAGTGGAGAGTAATTGAAACAGACACCACTGTCTACCTGCAGCCTTCATGCACACCCTCATGTGTCTGCATTCCACACATGTGAGCATGCATATACACATGCACATATATTAAAAGGGAATTTAAGTATGACTGTGATTGATGCTTTTCAATCATATCCACGTTTTTAAACCTTAAATAGCGAGACAGAACTAACTATATCAAAGGTTACTAAAGAGAAAGAACTGGCAGTGCCATTTTGTACCTAGCCATCATGTACTATACTGGATGGTACTCTGTCCCCAGCTATCCTGAGCTACAGAGATATCTAATTGTTCTCTAACACTAAAAATCACAACTTATTTTGATAAGAATTTAAACAGTATTATTGGTACAATAATTGATGTGATAGCAGAATATGTAACTACTGTGAAAACACAGGAAATATCATTATCCTGTGTCAGGACACTAGGTCATTGTTTCTAGAACAATGACATGCATGACTCTTGAATCAGTATCTTGCCAGGCAAAGAGAAAAATAAAGAATAGCCCAGACAAAAGGAACAGTTCATACAGGTGAACTGTGTCTTTCAGTGTATCAGAAGCATAAGTTAGGGAGTAAGAAGAGAAGAATATGAAGTTGAAACTAGAAGTAAGGTGGGGCTAACTCCTGAAGAACTTTATATGTCATGCTAGAAAGTTCGTCTTTATATAAAATGCCATTTTTGAACTGGAAAGCAAGCCATTTCTGTGTTAGTAAGGGATCTTAGGGTGAATAGGTGCTTCAGAGAATACTGACACCATCAGAAGACACCAAAACATAGGAGGGTTTTCCTTTTCTCTGATAGGAGGAGTCCTGAGGTTGGGGTCAAGAGCTGGTTCCATAGTTGTACAGACTTCAGCTGTCTTTCAGCTAACTACTTTCTGCAGATGGTTTCTATTTACTCTTGTGGCTATGGCAGCTGCTAGGTCACCAACCATAAGACTGGTATTCTAGACAGAAAAAAAGAAGACATAAAGGTTATGGCTCTGAACCCCTTTAAATCATTTCCTCAGAGGCCTCCATTTATGTCATTTTTTTCTATTTGGCTCCATTTGTAAGGGAAACTGAAACTTTCTGAGTGTTGGATATATTTCTACTCCAAACAGTATAAGCTCTGTTACTAAAAAAAAAGGAAATGAATATTAAGAGAGTCCTCTCATAATAAGATCTGTTTGGATAATTATAGTGACAACTTGGAATGTGGATGGAAGTAGAAACATACGGAAGTTAAAAGGCTAGGAGGAGAATAGCTCTGGGAAGAGATGTAAAGTTCCTCACTTGAGCAGTAACTGTATATAGACAGAAATGATAATTTACTCAGATACCACAATCGACGGGATTACTAAATGTAGGGGAAGAAAAGCTGTAAGGAGAACAGTGCCTTAGGACTTGGCAGAGAGCATCACACATAATATACATTAATAAATGGCAATATTTTACTAGCATGTATTCATTCTATGTCATAAATTTTATTTTGATATTTTCATACATGTATATAATATTATTATCATATTCACCCTCATTACCCTCCCTTGTGTCTAGAGTTCAAGTTTGAGCTAACTCCTGTGTAATAGTATACTGGCTTTGCTTAAACCCTTTGGAGAAAATTACAGACAGTAGAATAGTGGGGAAGTACAGTGACATGAATATTTTAAAGTAAAAGTTTTTTTTTTTAAGGTTAGGTTTTCACGAAGTGTTAGAGCTAGAAAATCATGTCCTCTACCCCCAGGCTTTAAATTATGTATAGAATTTGATAAGTGGAGCATAATGTTTCCATATACAATGCAAGAGGCCGCATTCTTTTTTTTTTTTCCTTTTAAAGGAAAACATTCAATTGGGGCTGACTTACAGTTTCAGAGATTTAGTCCATTATCTTTATTGAGGGGCATGGCAGCGTGCAGGCAGACATGGTACTGGAGGAGTGGAGAATTCTACATCTTGATCAGCAGGCAGCAGAAGCAACTGTGTGTCACAGTAGACATAGCTTGAGCATAGGAGACCTCAAAGTCCATCCCCTACAGTGATATACTTCTTTCAACAAGGCCATGCCTAAACCAACAGAGCCACCCCTGCAAAGAGTGTCACTCCCTAAGGGGACCATTTTCTTTCAACTCACAACAGTCACCATATGAAGAGGCACAAAAGAATGCCAACAAGATTTTCTTCCAGTCCCAACCTATCTATCATGGCCTACAAACTCATAATCGCATTTTACACACACACGCACATGCGCACACACACACACACACACACACACACACACACACACGCACACGCACACGCACACGCACACGCAATGGAAATGTTTTTTTAAAAAAAAAAATCTCATTGCCCTTACATTATTTAGAATTGTTATTGGCGCTTGTGAGATGTTTTCTCCACAATAAATAATTTTGTGCAATTAAATGTAAGTTTGTTGGCTAAAGATTTGAACAAATCCCTGATAGTCATAGATTTCCCTTCAGTGTGAGTTCTTTAATATCCTCAGATTCCACTGTGATATACAAAGGCTCTAACAAATTAATTACACACTGCAGGATTTACTCTTGAGTAAATTCTTTCAGGGTTATAAAGATTAAGGTGATGGGCAGACTTTATAACACTTATGCATAGGTTACTCTCCAATATGAATTCTTTCATGACTTTGCCGATAACTGTGACATGCAAAAGTTTTATCACATTGCTTGTATTCATAGGTTTTCTCTCCAGTATGAGTTCTTTTTTTTTTTAATTTAACATAATTTATTTAACGAATCCTTGGGAATTTTTCATCATGCACCCCAATTCTGCTCAACTTCCACTCCATTTATATACTCACTCCATCTCTGAAGCATCCCCCACCAAAAGAAAATTATTTTTAAAAAATCAAAGGAAAACAAGCAAGCAAACAAAAAACAAACAACAAAACAAACAACAAAAATCTTCTTTGCTTCCCCATCTTCTCCACCTTTCCAACACCTCCTCATTTGTCCTGGTGGCATTGGGAGCCTTAGTGTGTCACACAGTAGACCCTTTTGTCCAATCAGCTTTACTTGCAAATGATCATTGCAATGAGTCATTGGTTTTGTTCAAGGCCTCTGGTTTCTGGTATAACATTATCACTGGATCCTCACTGAAACTCCTTTGGGATGTCCTGCAGCTGCCGCAAGTCATGGAGATCCTAAGAGTATTGTTCCACAGTACCAATCCCTTCACGAGCTCCAGTAGGTCCCACATGGAGTAAATGTTAGAGTGGGCCAACCCCAGGCCTAGCTGTGGGTCTGAGTTGTTGAGCTGGTCAGTCCAGGCAACTGGGGCTTCCTCCCTTAGGCAAGTGGTGGGCAGAGCCAGCTCCCTTATGCCCAAGTTATCAGGGTAAATCCTCCCTCATCCATGGTGAGGGGTGCAGTCATCCCCCCAGAGTGCAGGGGCCAGCTCAACAACTGTGTTTCTACCTGTACAACAGTAAAAGGAACATTAGAAGTAAGGGAAAGGAATTTGAGTTGTTGAGTACCAAAGTACATACTGGAAGACTTTGAAAATGGGTCTGTACAGAAAACAAGAATGGATGAAAGGTCTAAAGAGCAGTGTGGGGTTAGTGTCCATGTAGCATATGGTCATGAGGACACCACTTGCCTTCTTCATAGACCTTAGCTTCCTTAGTTGTAAAATTCAAATAGCACCTGTGTGGTGGCTAGATGAGCATACTTACAAAGCACTTAAAATAAGCACTGTAGCAGGAAATGCCCAAAGTTAGTTGATTTTTTTTTCATCTTATTCAGAGGATAAGTAAAAATTTTTGTCATAAAATTTTGAGACAATGAGATCAGATATAGAAGAGATTATATATAAGAAAAGCCTACACATTTTTCAAATTTTCTTTTTTCCAAATATTATCATAAAATTGATGATGAAGCTATCAAAATAACAATTTCTTTTTTAGGACTTACAAATCAAAGTTTAAATTTTTATTCTATTGTAAATATATTATACAAGAACCTTGAAATATATTATTGGCCAACTAAATTATATATCAATAAACCATTGGTGATAAAATGATTCTTTATTGTTTATGGTTTTTTTTTCTGTTCCTTTACTTTTTCACAATCCAGTTCCCCCATTAGAAGAGGCCCTTAAACAAATTCAAGAATCCAACTTAAAATCAGAAGTAAACATTCCTCTTTCCCACAGACCAGCAACAACTTGGCGGTAAGCAATTTATTATTACTGTATTAATATGATTATACTGTTATCACTTAATATATAATAACTATATGGCTTTCTGCTTGCTGAATTTGTAGTCTTTTTCATTGGTTACTTCTCTTTTTTGGGGGGCCAAGGGGTAGGGGAGGTTTAAGACATGGTTTCTCTGTGTAGCTCTGGATGTCCTAGAACTCACCATGTAGACCAGGCTGGCCTCGAACTCATAGAGATCCATCTGCCTCTCTGCCTCCCAAGTGCTGGGATTAAGACGTGCGCTGCCACCACCTGGCTCATTGGTTACTTCTTATCTCTGTTTTAGAATTTGTTCTTTTTACAAATTAATTAAGAATTAAGTCCACTGTAATTTACTGTCTTACATTATTACACTTACATTACTAAAAATACAAATACTGCCAATAGTGAATAATTTTCTATGAAAAATATAAAAACTATTTTAATATATTGATGTTTATTGTTGTCTTTACTGAATAGATAAAATTGTTTAAATTGTATTAATACGGGCTGGAGAGATGGCTCAGAGGTTAAGAGCACTGGCTGCTCTTCCAGAGGTCCTGAGTTCAATTCCCAGCAACCACATGGTGGCTCACAGCCATCTGTAACGAGATCTGGTGCCCTCTTCTGGCCTGCAGTCATACATGCTGTATACATAATAAATAAATAAATCTTTAAAAAAAAAATTGTATTAATACAAATTTAGTTTTAAAAAGTAATTTTGTTGTTTGAGTGGTTTTTTTTCCTCAATCAGAATTTTTTGTTGTTACTGTTCTCAATAAAAACTACAATGTCTGTCTTTTCCATTTTTTCCAAATATTTTTTGATGTAACTATATGCAGAGAACTAGATAAAGCATTGGAAAGCAATATGGAGTAGGCTGTTAAAAATACAATCCCCAGGGTCTGGAGAGGTGGCTCAGTGGTTAAGAGCACTGATGCTCTTCCATAAGATTTCATGTCTACATATGTATAATCCTCATGTATAACCATAGAGAGAGGTAAAATGATGCTTTGGGAAGCACCAGGACTGGGTTGTAGCTCAGTGGAAGAGTGCTTACCTCACATGTGTGAGGCCTGGGATTGGTCCCCAGCACCACAAAACAATTGCATAGAATTACATCAAATGAGTAGTAATAATCAGAACATTCACCTATAGGGAGTTATTAATAATTCAGATTTTACCTATACAGAATATTATTCTGTTCTTAGAATTCCTCTGGTCAGTGATTCTCCTGATTAGACCTAAAAACAAATTATTTCATCCTTTCAGTATTCCCTAGAGTCTGGGAAAGAACTGGACTCTTGGTTTAGAGAACTCATTAAAGCAGCTCTGACGAGCATATGAGTAACCAGGACAAGTGGTGAATGGCACCGCAGACAGAGCGATGAGCACATGCACAGTTCCCAAGTGATAAAGTGCTGATGATGTAGTTGGGTAAAGGGAGTTGAGTCAGCTGGGGCTAGAGTTCAGTGGTAGCATGCTTACTGAGCATGCACCAGACCCTGGGTTTGACTCTTGTTCTACAGAGAGAAGGTGAGAGAGGAAAAAGAGGCAGAGACAGGCAAGAGACAAAGAGAGACCCCATAATTTGAGACAGGAATGGAGATGCATGCCCGGAATCCCAGAACTCATGATGTGGAATCAAGAAGATCGAGAGTTGAGGCCCTGCTTCAGTTACATGAGACCCATCCAAAACACCAACAATAACAATAAAAATAGCATGAGTAAATCAGAGAATACAAATACTAAGCTTAACTAGATATGAGATTAGAAAGAGAGATGCATCTGTATGTTAAGAAATATAAACTTTGGCCAAGCTTGACTACCTAAATTTGATCCCCAGGACCCACATAGTCAAAGGAGAGAACCAACTAATGCACGCTGTCCTCTGACTCCTACATGCTTGCTGTGGCATAGATGTACACACCCACAGAAACACATAGGAATAAATATACTTTTAAAAGAAGAAATGAAACAAACTTACTCCTGAGATTTGTAAGAGAATTTTAAACAAATGAGCAAGGTCATTTTTTTAAACATACCATTACAATCATTATAGACAATTGTGGATAATGGGAAGAGACAGTGAATAATGGAGAGAGGAAGAAAGGGAGGAAAGAAAACTATTTCATGAAAAGAATAGATTATGAGTTTGATATGATAATATAAAGAAAATTAAAATACAAAAGGCAAATGTGAGAATTTGGTAAGTAAAAGTTTGGAGATTTCTCAAAAAAATAAAAATAAAACTACCATATAACCCAGCTATTTCACTTCTGAGAATATACCCGGAGAACTCTATACCCTACCACAGAGATGTTTGGACCCTTTGTTTATTGTTGCTTTGTTCACAAAAACAAAGAATTGGAATCAGCTCTGCTGTCCATCAACAGATGAATGGATAATGAAAATTTGGTGTATATATATACATTTAGGAACACTAAACTCTAAAGATAAATGAAATTAAAAATGTGCAGGAAAATGGATGGATGTGTACAATATTAAGTGAGGTCACACCATCTCAGAAAGAAATAAACCACACATTCTCCCTTGTATGTGAAATCTAGCCAATAATATATGTACATATGTCCACAAATGTACATGTAGGTACAGTATACAAGAAACAAAAACTAGTAAAGCTAAATATAATTAAGATGATGAGAAAGGAATGAATTCAGGGAATGGCCATGAGTCATGAAAAAGGATATAAAACTAGCTGTTTTTCTTTTTGGGAGGGGGTTGGGGTGTTTTGTTTTGTTTTGTTTTGTTTTTTGAGACAGGGTTTTTCTGTGTAACTTTGGAGCCTGTCCTGGAACTCACTCTGTAGACCAGGCTGGCCTCAAACTCACAGGGATCCCCCTGCCTCTGCCTCCCAAGTACTGGGATTAAAGGCATGTGCCACCACCACCCAGCCTAGTTGTTTTTCTAGTGCTAATTCTGTCATGGATTATTGTGGTTTGGTGGTGGATACGTGCATAAAATATATTTAATATTAAAATGTAAAATTTAATGTGAAGCTTCGCAACTTCCATTTCAAATGTCAATTCTAACTGGATGTAAGTTTGTTAAGTTGTATAGACTTTGGGTCTGGTTAATTTTGATGTGTAATGCTTTTATTTATTTGCAAGTTTTTACAATATCATTTTAAAAGAGAATTTGGTGATATTTAAATTTTTATGTGAACTTTTTTAATCAGAAGATGGGAGTACAGTTATAAATGATAAAAAAAAATTAACAAAGTTGAGAGAAGAGGACTAGAAAGAGATATGAAGGTAGTGATTTTATTGTTACTCAGTTTTTTTTCTTAGTATTTTTGTTTCCCAAACCAGATTGCAGTTTTGTTCAGTATAATAGCTAGGTCCTACACATACATGTATTTCCTATAGTGCTATACATGTTGGAAGAATTCCAGAAATAAGGGGAAAATACCATAGATATAAGTAAACACTCTAAGGGTAGAAGTTGGCCTGAAGCTATAAAAATGAGGAGAATATTCATCAGAGGCAAGCACTTCCTGCAATTTAATTGTTTAATTTGGCTTACATGTATACTGAGAAGAGAGTTGTCGGTAGGAAAGTTACAGAGGAAGCCAAGAATTAAACCAGGAAGAGTCTGCTAAGTAATATGTTCTAGAAAAAGTTAATGAAAAAATTGAAGCAAGCTTCCAATAATATGTTTTGGAAGTTTTGCCAAATGAATAGGGGCAGACTAAATATGGAAAAATCAGATAAACTAGTACTTCGATTAACAAACTGATGACTTCTTCACAACTGCCAAGGAGGAAAATAGAAGAAGAGGAAGAGTCAGGGATGGTTTCAGAGACGATTTGGTCAGAAAATAGATGGTGAAACAGTGAAACCATTTATCAAAACTTAAGGATGAGGATAAGAAGGCAGATCTCATGTTGAGCATTTTGCCACAATAGAAAAAAAATATGATTATGAAGGAAGAACCAACAGGTTTAGGGAGAGAGTAGTTGAAAGGTAGCTAGGGTAAGTTATAAGTTTGGAGTGCAGGGTATTCAGGAACCAGTTTCTTGAGATAAGAAGTCTAGGCCATGAATACAGATGTGACAGTCATCACAGATCAAAACAAACCAATGACTGGTGTCTGTCAGTGGTGGTCTTGAGTTAAGCGACCAGTCAGAATGCAATGTGGTAACAAGACAGTATCCTTGGATATGAGCATTTTTCAGGTCAGGCCACAGAGCAGTTGAAAGCTAGTCTTTGCTGAGTTCCTTCCTCTTACAAATGACAGCACCACTGTAAATGTGATCACAGTAGATGAGCCACTTCCTAAGGAAGCAACTTAGAAAGGTGCCCAGTGCTGAATTAGTCCAGTGAGAAGGATGAGAGGATAGCGTTAACTGTTAAAGACACACAGATACAGAGAGCATCACAGTCAGCTTACACAAGATTCCATGAGGAGTTCTGGTAAAGCAAGAAAAGGGTGGCCAAACTCAAAACTTCCAAAAGGCTAGGCTCAAAAGTGAGCCCTAAAAGGAGCAACCAGAGAAGTAGAAAAAGATAGTAGGAAAACTAAAGCCATTAAAGACAGTGGTCAAATTTCTACTTTTACAGTTCATGAGTTAAGTAGTTAATCATAAGCAAAGCAACACATTGAAGTGAAACAAGCTAGAAATACGTGTTAAAAACCTGAAGTTGGAGATATGAAGGCTGTATGACATTAGAATATTCTAGAAAAGCTTGTCTGGACAAAAGATGGCACATACTGACCAAGGCAGACAGGGCTCAGAGGGAGCTTCGGCTTTAAAACTTCTAAACTACTTAGCATTTTTGTACAGAGACCCTTCACTTTCCAGTTTCTTTTTCTGTGTATCAACTATTATTTTGTGCTGATCAGATATTTTCCATTTTAAAAACACCTCTTTTGTACAATAAATGAAAACATGGTGATTTTTCAGCAATGTGCAGTTGTTTAAAATCTTTGAAGGGTTAAACTGTCAGAATAACCTCAGTTCTTCTGAAGCAAAAAATTTGTTATCATTTTAGCAAATCTGTACTAAAATAACAAATATTATGTATTGTCATTGTGAGAAATAACCTGCATTCTGTATCAAAATAACTAGTTTTCATAATATACTTTTGACTGTGACTTTGTGATATCTATATGTATGTATGTATACATATATATAACATAAGTCTTTATTTGAAAAGCAAATACGTATAATCTATGAGAGAAGATACCATGATTAACTAATAAAAAATTGGACTTCTCTCCCCAAATAGCTAACAGTGTTAAATATTATATGTTAAGTATTCTGCAAACTATAAATGCCATATAAATATGAAATTTTAGACTATTAATGATCATTTATTGGTTTTATCAAAATAAATTTCATGCAAGTGTTTATTTGAGGATTAATAAGCTATTGTCATGTTACAAATACATTTCAGTGGAATATAAACCTAAAGTAGGTTAAGAAATAAAATGATACCACAAAACAGTTCCAGAGAAGCAGAGTATAGCAGCAGTACTTGTGCTGGGGACTGAGTAGGCCTCTGTGCAGGCTCTACCATTAGCCACAGCCTCAGCCCAAGAGGTGGCTCTGACATAGAAAATGCTAATGGTAAATAAAAATATTTTAAGATGCTAATGTTATAATCTAAAATGAAAATTTGTTTAGAAAAGTGGAGGCTAATTCTTAAGCCTCATTAAAAATTGGCCAGTAGGGTTTTAGGAATATAGAAACCACTTCAGGAAGTAATGAGATATAAAAATCTTAATAAGATATTAACTTTTATAATATCAGAAATAATCAACCTTCCATCGCAGTCAAGTTCTTATCACAAAGCTGATCTGACGTTTCTGGTGGATGTAGAGCAGGAGAGGACATAGTCTCTCCTGCTTAAACTCTCTGACAGAGCAGTTTTGTGAGATATCTATCTCCAATATCCATGTCTTTGTGATGAGATAGTCCATTCTGAACCACCCACTACCCCGAGATGTCTGCATTCGCTATTCACACTAGTGGTTTAAACTAGATTTTCCTGCCTATATCTGTGCATCAGACTTTTGAAAAGAAAAGAAAGATGAATTTGAATCATCTGGGTACATGTTTCAGTCAGTCAGTGTGAGGGGAATCTGGCTGACCAATGGACAATCAAGCATGGACCCCAAAGGATAAAATCAAAATCAATCAAAAACCAACAGGCAGCCCAGTAATAGACTTTTTAAATCTTAATGAGGTTCTTTCTACTTGCCTGTCCAAATACTTTCCCACCTATGCAGATCCATTCCTGCCTGTCCAGCTATCTCCAATCCTGATCCCTACTTACCTGGTCAGCTGTCTGCTTCACGGGCCCCATTGCTATCCCATCATCCCCAGATTCTTCCTAGCTACCCTGTTGTTTCTCCCACCCCCCAGACCTGTGTTCTTCCATCTGTCCCCTCTACTCTTCCAAAGACCTTTTTACCGGCCCCATTACTGTCTCATCCTATCAGATATCTCCCTCACCCTCCAGCCCCAGTTACTTCCAGCTTTCCTAGCAGTTTCCCTAGTCTACCAGCCCCTATTCCATCTGGGCCACCTGTCCTTCCACCTCACCCATCCCAAAGTTCTCCGATCGTTCCTGATCCTGACTCACAGAACAGATTATTTTACAAAACTTTCAGACCCAAACATGTACTTGCAGCACAGCATTCTACCCCAGCAACTCTAATGCCTGCCCTTATCCGTCGTTCCCTTCCAGCTCGACTGGTTGTTTCCCCAACCCCCTTGGAAGCTCTCCCTGTTTTGAAACCTTCCAGTTTATCCAGACATCCAACTCAACCAGCCCCGCCCCTCTCTTGTATCACTCCTGTGCCTGAGCATTCTGCTAGGTTTGATGCTTGTCAGTCAGTTCAGAAATCTGTTCCCCAAGCTACAACACTGTCAGATCAGCCTCAGGCCTTTGTAGACCATCTGCCAGCCTTGATTCTCTCCCACCCGCCCCCATGTCATTCTCCGTGCTCTACTTTGCCTTCATCACCTTCTGCTTCCACATCCTCTTCACCGTTGGTAGCAGTTTCTTCCTCTTCATCCACACTTTCTTCTCCTTCACCTTCTTCTTCTACCTCCCCTCCCCTGCCTATTCCATCTGTCCCTCTTTTGCCCTCTCCTTTGCATTCATCCTCTTCTCCATGTTTGCCTCCAACTTATCTAGCTTTCCCCTCTCCCGTGTCTCCTTCTTCCTCCTCTTTTATGATTTCTTCTTCCTTTCCTCCCATGCTTCACTCTATCTCGATTTCTACCTCCCCATCTCCTTTTATTCCTATCCATCCCTTCAATCCTCCTCACTGGGGGAAGAAAGTAGAGAAGAGGAGAGAAGAAAGTGGAGTAGAGAAGAAAGGAATAGAGAAGAAACAGTTGAGAGACGACAACTTTAAAGGTAAATCAATTGAGTTTATTAGACATTTTGTAGATTTAGTTCTATTTTGTTTGGGAAGGGTAACTTAAAGGGGAAGCACTATGTAAGAGTAGAAAAGTATAAAAATAAAAATAGACAGAAGCATACCCTCACTGTTCAGGAATGTGTACTAAATACCTTCTCACTAGCCACGCTCTCCTGGTGATGACAAGGAATAATTAGGGATGTGGTAATCACCGACCTTGATGATTCTGTCTAAATAAAGACATATATGGGTATTGGAGATAGGTATATGTCACATGTGGCAATATGCCACCTTCTAAAATGTTTCTTTATCCTGATTTAATTGGAAATAATTTAAACTGAGTTGGTAGTAAATGCCCTTCAGTCAGCTGTATCCTTCATCACCCACTTATCCTTGAAGGAATTGGATTTTTCACTGTGTGTATGTATATATATGTTGAAATGTAACAAGCTATCAGCTTCCAGACAGCACAAAAATCTAAGAGAAGAGATGTCCTGAGTTTCCAGACAGTACAACATTGTAAAAATTAAAAAAAAAAAAAAAGATATTGTTCTGATTGGAAACACTAAAAGTAGACTACATTGAAGACATTCTTTTTGTGGTATAAAAAAATATGCTTAAATGGGGCTAGAAAGATGGCTTAGGGTTTAAAAGCACTGGCTGCTCTTCCAAAGGACCAGGTCCAATTCCCGTCACCCACATGGCAGTTCACAGCTATTTGTGACTCCAGTTCCAGGGGGTCTGACACACTCATACAGAGATATATGCAAAAGAATATAAAAAACCACAAAAAGAATAAAAGCAAAAAAAAAAAAAAAAAAAAAAAAAACCAATGTACATTAAATAAACAAATAAATCTTTTTTAAAAATACGCTTACATTTATGATTCTATTCCTGAACCAAACTGAAAACAAAGGTTTATATTCTTGGTTGAGTAAGAGCCACACTCCCATAGCTAGTTATGCAGGGAGGACATTCATACCTCCCTGACAAAGCGCATTCTTGATGTCTATCTGCTTGAATCTCGGCCAGCTCTCCTAGGGACATAGGAATATCCACTGGCCAAGACATCAGCTAATAATGAAAGCTAATAAATATTATTATCTATATAAAAATATATCTAAAGAAATGAAAACTGACAACAAATTCACAGGATTTCTACTCCTGCCCAAGTGATAAAAGAATAGAATATAGTCATCAAAGTCATGAATGAACAAGCATCCCTTATTCATTCTTTATTGGCATTCTGGTCTCACAATCATTTTTATTCTATTACTCATTGCCTTAAAGTTCTATTCTAATATATCTGTAGATTTCTCCAATATCCTTATATGTAATTATCTGGACACTTGTGCACATAGTATACAGTTGTGTCATTTATATGCTTATAGAAATAAGTTGATTTCAATTAAATTAACTTATTAATGTACTAAATCTTTTCTTATCTGGTTCACAGAGCTTTAGATTCTGCCTTGCCTTCAGCAGTGTCAAAAAATGATCACGAACATCAAAAATACCTTGTAAGCAGAATTAACTGCGATAAAGAAATGAAGGAAAACAACATAGCAAACCTAGCTACTAACAAAAACATGTTCCAGCTCAAACTGGAGGAGACTCAGAAACTCCTAGAGAATCAACATTTAAGCAGTTTGCAAGTATGAACTATAACTCTATTACTGGCGTTTTCATTTGTAGTAAAATTCTGTCCTGCTTCCCAGTGTTCTCCACACAGCTAAAAGGAGGCCATAAAAATACTGTGTATGAGTCAGTATAACTTCATCACAGATGCTCATTTTTCTTTCTGATCTTCTTCTTTTTGCATTTATTTAAAAAAATTTAGGCTGTATGAATGTTATTTTCTGACAAATATAAAAGCTGTTTGAAAGTATAATATTATTATTAGAGGTTATATTTTAAAAAGCAACCTAAATTTAGGATGCATATAGATGCTACTGAGCCATCTCTCCAAGCCCTAAAGCCACTGGTTCTTGAACCTGTATCCACATGCTTCCATAGAAACCGTAAGATCAGTATGAGACTGCTGCATGGATCTCATGTGGGAAATGAACTCAGGATCTGATTTAGCCCAGGCTGGCCTCAAACTTACTATGTAGCCAAGACTATCCTTGAACTTCTGATCCTCCCTGGCATATTTATTTTTATGAAACTTTTTGTCTTCTTACGTACAACCAGAGTTGAAAACCTTTCTCTAGACCTTTATAAAAACGATATAATTCCTATCAATTGACAGTTCATATTAGGGTCACAGAACTTTATTTTCTTTTTTAAAATTCTCTTTATTTTTTGAGAATTTCATGCATGCATATGATGTATTTTGATCTAATCTTTCTATTTCCTCCCCTATTCCTGACCACCACCACTTTTTCTTCCTAACTTGATGTGCTTCATTTTTTAAACCCACTGAGTTCACTTGGTACTGCCTGTATGGGTATGTGTGTAGAATTACCTATTGGACCACGGGTAGCCTCCCCAGGATCATGCACAGTCTCCACATGGTGCTAATGGTAACTGATGGCTGCTGCATCACAGATCTGTCAACAGTCTCTTTTCAGTCCAATGAAGGTTTCAGGAAAAGAATATAGTTTATAAACAAGTATTTTTCAGAATTAATTTAGTATTATGAAACCTTGAAGAAATGCCATACCCTAAATGGAATAGCAATTATTTCTAAGCTGTCATGAAGCTAGAACAATTGAGCAGTTACTTTGGGAGTTGAAAGGAAAGGAAGCACATTTTCTATGGTTTCCTGACTTTCTCTTTACCATGAGGTCTGCTGCAGGGGTGTAGCTTATACCTATACTGTTTATAGTCACATTATTTTATGTGTCATTAACACTAGTGTGAGTCCACAGCATAAAACACTGTTCTTTTTTTTCCCCTCAGAAATTTTGTGATGAAGTTAATCAGATAACCAATTCTGAAACTCTCTCAAGTATAGACAGCCTTGAGGCTGGAGAGCATGAAGAAATATACATAACACTTAGTATGGCTCCTTCCACGTCGACCCAGCAGAACTCTGTTCCCCTCAAGTCAGCAAATCTTCAATCAGCTCATTTAAACTGCTTTGATGAAGATAAACTGTCTTTCTCTAAAACTCAGCATATAAACAGTTGGCTTACAAACTTAGACACACGAAGTACTCAGCCTGTCACATCTTTTTCAGATATCTTAAGTAAATCTAATGTTCTACCCTCATGGGAATGTTTGAATAATAAAGAACAGAATCCACCTACTTTGAGCAGAACTGTGGAAAGAGCCACAGGAGCTGCTAATGACTCCGTGCTCTTTGTCTGTAGTCCTTCCGTTGTTGCTCTAGATAGAAAAGGAGAAACCCCCTCTGAAAGCAATACTGTGAGGACAAGTGATCCCGCTGATGGAGCACTCCACAGGCAGAGGCTGCCAGGTGCCGAGAGCCCAACATTTAAAGTCAGTAGAGCCTGGACTACTCCGGAATCTCTAACTCAGGACGCAGCTTCATTTTCCATCCAAGAGAGGCTCTCGGAGCCAACTCAAGACGACAGAAGTGTTTCCATTCCTGCTCCATTTGTACCAGTTTTGTCACCCAACTCACAGTCAGGGGGGCCTTCCTCAGAGCACAGCACATGCATAAAAGAAACCGATCCCGTGCAGTGTTCAGATAAGGTAGATGAAGTGAAAGATGTGAAATGTGAAAAGATAAACTATTTTAGCTGTAATAAAGAAAAGTTGTCTGTATTTTCAGATAATTTTCAGGCCACCTGTGCACCTCAAAATTCTAACCCAAAAGATAGAAAACAAAAAGCCAGTGGACCATCAGCACCACTGTGTAACGTCGCTCCTGACTCTGACTTCCCTACCCAGCACATCAAGAAGCACAGCATCCAGGAACAAAATGGGGTGAGGCTGCTCAAGAGTATATTGAAGAAAGAATCCAGATACAATCATGATTCTCTCAAGGCACTAGTTATAAATCAGAGTTTTAAGTTTAGACATCAGAAGGCAGAAGCCATTAGAGATAGTATTGAATTAACAAAACAGAGAGGGAAAGGTGCAGGAGCCCCAAAGACTATTAAAAAGCTGCGGTGGCTAGACGAAAGTAATGCCACCGAGAAGTGTGTAGGTGACAGCCACCCAGTGAGGGACAGGGCAGGAGTGGCTCCACAGTGGTTACAGCACTGTCACACCAGCAGTGGCACCTGCAACCTCACAAACGTCCCTGATTGTACTGCACATTCTGCTGGTGGAGTGAAGGCCAAAGCTGATTGTGGCTCTGAAAATGTTACTGATTTAGGAGGATATGAAATGGACAGTGTGCCTTTGAACTCTTCTGTACCTTCAGGCTATCGCCTTGCTAGACAAGCCTGGTCAGCCTTTGGAAGAGAAGAGAACAAAGCTCCTGCACATGCTGGTGACGCCAAGACTCAGAAGTCTAAGCCTCCAAGGGTAGCAAAGGTAATGAGAAGAACAGGGTCTGCAAAAGTCCAGACGGGCCTTGTGCATGTGAACAGAAAAGCCGCTGTCAGCCAGCCACCGTCTTCAAGAAAAGCCAACACACTGGCCCAAACTCAGGGTAAACTAATTATACCTCATCCTCCACCTAAGCCACCAACAAATATTAAAAGTGGTAAGAATATGCAAGTGTCTCCATGTCAGTTAGCCATACCTGAACATTCTCAAAATGTCATGCTACAGAACTGTTTAAGTTCATGTGTGCTTCCAACAGAGTACCATTTGAACCAGTGGACTCAAGAAAGCAATCTCCCATTCTCTGATGCTTGTTCTGACCTACTCGCTGTGACCTCACCTCTACCATCTCCTTACGCTTCAGAGTGCCAAACCTCAGCAAAAGTAAACTATTCAAATGGCATTCACACAGGTTTCCAGCAAGAAGGGACGGCATATTGTACCCAAAGAAGTCCTGTTTGTGAAGAGAGCTACCAGTTGTTGACTCATAGGAATACCGAAGAAGAATCGATTCTCCCATGGAGAAGAAGGAACAATGGGTGCCAAAATGAGAAGGCTTCTGGTAAGGATAGAATTTATACCTTCTTGTGGGAAAATATACAACTTTTCAGAGTCATGTGACATTTTCCATATTGTGTATGGCAATATATACTGTATAGGTAGTGAGTTATAGTTTAGCCTTATGAAGATAACTTAGCTCTCAATACTATAACTTGCTCTAGTAGCTGAAGTTCGTCAGAGAATTACCTAACCTGTACTCAGTAAAAGTTGGAAACTTTTGCTAGCTCTGTTTTTTCTATAGCCTCCCTGATGTTTAAAAAGAGAAGACAATGAGTAACATCTGATCCTTATCCCATGTGGTTCCATCATTGCTGTTGTAATTGGATTTTCTGTCACATGAGCACCATGGGGAAAAGCCTTGTTTATTTAAATAGATAAATGTCACGACTTAGTTGTTTGGTTTGTTTTGTTTGACATAGAGTATAGCTCTGGCTGGCCTAGAACCCACTATGTAGACCAATTAGCCTCACGTCCACTGATGTCGTCCTGCCTCTGATTCCCAAGTGCTGGCATTAAAGGCATGTGTCACCATACCTGGCTTATTTTAAAATTCTTATATGAATTTCTTCTATGCTGTCAAGGTGGCAGGTAAAGATGCTTTCAGCCAAACTTGACCACCTGAATTCAATCCTGAAACCTGCATGGTGACTGAAGAGAACTGGCCCCTTTTAGGTGACCTCCAAACTCCACATCGGTGCCCTGGCATGTGTGTGCACATGTACACACACGATCATAAATAAGGCAGAATGCCTGCAGCTTAAAGAAAAGTGTTTAAATATGCACGCAGCCCTCCCGTCCTTTCCAGGACACTGCAATTCTGCTTCTGCCGGCCTTGTGTTTATGTTTTCATGTAGGAAAAGAACAGACGCCTTTGTTTTGAACATTTTTGAGATTCCCTTCTCCGCCGAACACCATTGGCCCTGTCAGACACTGCTTGTGAAGCCACTTCCCTCCTTTAAGGAGATGGACTAGAAGCCATAAAACTTCCTGCCAGTGGAAATCCGTTCCCTACTGAAAAAGAGCAAGGACTGTTGATAGAGGGGGGGAGCAGTTCAGTAATAACAAGTAAGAATGTGCTTAGAGAGTTCAAATTCATACCCAGTGTTCTCTTTAATTATTAGACCATGCGCTTTTAAAGAGCAGGGATTTTCTGTGTGCTGCGTCACTGTGCTCTCACTCCCAACAGGGCCTGACACTTGACAACCTGACTCTCCATCTTTTTTTTTTTTTTTTTGAGACTTGGGAGATTTGTTTTGTTTTGTCTTGTTTTGTTTTGTTTTGGAGGCAGAATCTCACTGTAGCACTGACTGGCCTGGAGCTCAGTAAGTAGACCATGCTGTCCTTGAACTCACACAGATCTACCTGCTTCTGCCTCATGAGTGCCAGGATTTAAAGGTATGTAAAACCACACCTGACTTAATTTTTTTTATTTATTTGTCAGTTGGTCTATGTATATCTATGCCACATGTGTGGGGGTACCTATGGAGGCCAAAAGAGGGTATCAGACCCCCATGAAACTTGAGTACAGATTCTTGTTAGCCACCTACCATAAGTGCCAGCAAACTCACATCCACTGTAGTGGCAACAAAGGCTCTTAATAAATGAGCTATCTCTCCAGCCCCGAGACTTTTCATTAATTAGATGGATATAAACTACATAAGCAGATGGAAAATTGAATGCAAAGAATGTAACCTAAATCTCTTGACTACTTCTCTACAAAAATCTAAAGTTTTAAGAAGGTTAGAGAAATAAGGTTTTTAAATAATGAAGAGAAACTAAGGGAAGAAAAATCTTGAGAAAAATAAGTAAATGATTGTAGAAGTTATAAAGCAAGAGGAATAATATACCTTGAAACACATGTTAAATGAGACCATATTCTAAAACAGACTAATTCTTTACAGTGAAATAATTATGCTTATCCTCATCTGAAAATGAACAAAAATGTATAATGAATAAGCCCACTTAGAAGGGGTTCAAATAAAGGTCAAATTAAACCTCTGGGGAAAGGGATGTCAACCCAAAGAAACTTGATGGGAAGAGACATTGCCAGAAAAGGTGGTGTTGCCTGCTGCTGATAAACACAGCATGCTTTCCTCCAAGGACGGGACAGGACTCCATACTAAATCCGGAACTGAGTGGGAATAGGCAGTGGAAACAAAGTTAGAACAATAATGGAAACCTTTTAGGATTTCAAAGGGACAGACCTAGATATTTTAATAATGACATCTTTTAAGTAACATTAAAAATATAAGCCTATGAGAAAAGTTGAATGTAAAGATTTTAATAGCCTATAGAGAAGACTAAAAACACCATGAAGTGAATGAAAGAAGACCTGGGTGGAGAAGAAGGTGTGTACATGTTGAGGCCATGAAGTTCCAACAGACTCTGTGACTATTGCCAGACTCTATCTAATATTTAGACCAAGAATAGCTGAGACAATCTCAAGAACAAAGTTGAAAACTTCATTTCTAAAGCAGACAATGGTGGCACACATCTTTAATCCCAGTCAGTACTCAGGAGGCAAAGGCAGGTAGGTCTCTGTGAGTCCAAGGCCAGCCTGGACAACCAAGGGTACACAAAGAAACCCTGTCTTGGAACTTTCATTTCTACATAATCCATCTAAATCTTCAATAATTAGACAGTGTGGCATCTACAGAATGATAATGCAATACAGGCCCACATAATTAATTGCTTAATTTTTAACAAAGGTAGCAATGCATAGTTGGGTAACTATATATCGTTAGTAAAAGTGACCTTTCCTTCACTCATATACAAAAATCAATTCCATGTAAATTGTGATTTAAATATGAAAAATAAAAAAGCTCTAGAAGTAATATCATTTTAGAATAATCAGATTTCTTATACTCTATGTAAAATATAAACTATTAAGAATGGTACTTATACAACAAAATTGGAGTTTTTTCCATACAGGTTAAAATGACACACCACTGAAGGGGAAAAGATATTTGTAATGCTCTGTACTAATCAAGACTCATAGGCGGAATGTATAAAAGACTACAATAAAAATAAAAATGTGCATCAATTATATCCTGACGGCTAAGCCAGAGAAGCAATACCAAGTAAAGAGGTCTATTGAAAAGCATTGACTTAAATTAATGTGGGACTCAGCTAGGCAAGTCTAATATTTGTAGGACGGGTTATAAAGAACAGGCTAAAAGACTGCAAAAAGGGCTAACACCAGCATCCACAGAGATTGAATCAAATCCCACCATGGTTATCTAGAGTGTCTTCCTCAAAAAAAAAAAAAAAACCTGCATGAACAAAATAATGTCACAGAATATAGATGTTTAATTGAACAACTGCAGACTACAGGTAACATATCAAAAGGATCAAAGGATCATCACTGGGCTAGGAAGATAGCACATTCAATAAGGAGCTTGACTTGCAAACATGAGACCTGAGTTCAGTCCCCAGAACTCATGTTAATAAAAATAGAGGTTCTTATAAAGGACCCAGGTTCAATTCCCAGCACCCACATAGTGGTTCACAACCACCTGGAACTCAAGGCCCAGGGGATTCAGTGTCTTCTTCTGACCTCCAAGTATACAAGTGGTACATGTAAGTGAGTGTTAGAACTCTGGGGTAGAAAGGTATCCTGAGTGCTCAGGGAGTCAGGCTATACTTTGAGCTGCTAGGACAGCTCTAGTGTCTGGAGCTGCAATGGGACAGCTCTGCTCCGGAGGGAAAGGTATCCTGACTGCTCGGGAGTCAGGCTATACCTGGTGTGGTTGGGGGATGGTCTCCCCACGAGATATAGCAATCCTGCTCCTCTCCTGGAGAGCCACTACAGCTGAGCTTTGCTCAGCCCCCACTTAAGGGGGCTTCCTAGCAGAGCTCTGCTTCTTCTCCAGGCCAAGATGTTGCTTCTTTTGCTTTGCTGTGCTAAAGGAGAAACCCCTGCAGAAATGTAGCAATCTCCTCCTGCTCTGGTGAAAAGTTGTTACTTTTTCTGCTCCGCCTTGTTCAGTACCCTAAGGGATGTCATAGCAAGGTTCTTCTGTTCAGCTCCACCTTGCTCAGTCCCCTAAGGGACGTCTTAACAAGGTTCTTCTCTGCACCAGCAAGTGAAGATCTTCACACCCAAGACTCTTTTGAGAAAGAGATTTATTTGGGAAGGAGGAGTCTGAAAGAGTGGCTGCCTCTATCAGGGTGGGAAAGAACAACCAACAGCTGAACAGGCAGGGTGGTTTATATAGGGTTTCTTAGGGGTGGGATTTCTTCAGGGAGAAGATTTTCTGTTCATGGATTGGTTGGTTTCCTGCTCAGGGATTGGTTAGTTTGATTGTTCAGGGGCAGAGATGGCTCTGATTTCAGGGCCAAACTGTTTCTTTCACTGACCTTTTTTGGCTTTTTGGCTCTAATTCTAATGCCAGGGTATATTTCATTCACTGGCTCTGATTCTAGGGACAAAGAGTGTTTCTTTGGCACTGTTTTCAGAGTCAAGGCATGTTTCTTTGGTTCTGGGTTCAGGGATAAAGTGTTTCTTTCACTGGCTCAGGTTCCAGCTCTAGGCTGTGTTTCTTTCACTGGTTCTGGGCTGCAGGGTCAGGGTGGTTTCTTTAGCTGGCCCCTTTTCCCTACAGTACCCATACTTACATATAGGCAAAACATTCACTAGAAAATAAAATGAGTAAATCTAATTTTTAAATGGTTAATGCAATGAGTGTGATATCATATGTGTTTAATCCTTAGGGAGGTGTCCTCTGACCTCTACACACATGTACACATGTGTGTGCACACTACCACACACATATGCACCCTCCTATACATGAACACGCACATATTCACACAAAATCACAAAGCAAAATACTAGAATAAGCTTTTCATAAATAAAAGCCATCAAATGGACAACAATCATGCAAATGTACTTTTAGATGCAACTACATACATCAGAGTAGCTAAAATTAAACACATTACCAATGGTCAGTAAAGTTTTGTATGAACTAAAAATTCTCATCTACAAAAATTGAGCATATGTAGATTCTATGACCCAGCAATTCTAGACCAACAAATTACATATGTATATTTACATACATAAACATCACAATATATTTCAAATAATTGTAAATATTTGATTTTGACCTATATAACATGCTTTTGCTCTAATGTGATTATGTTTCAATGCATAGTTCTCAACCATCTTACCAATTATGAGGACTTTGTTATGATATCATTACCTTACATTTCACAGAAAAACATACCTTTAAGGTAGGATTTGCTCTTCTAATTTTTTGTAATTTCTAAGTTTATGGAACTAAGTCTGAAGTGGACACTGGCAGTGCAGTACCATGACTGGTGAGGAGACTATACAGGAATGAGGGTGTGTCCACTCTGCCTTGCTTGCTCTCACTCACCTGTTCTTCAGTTATTTGTATCATCTTTGGGGATTGACATTGTTAGAATGAGGTCTTAGTTAAGTGGCCATATAAAAGGCATAAGAAGGTTATGTGAGGAGTACTCATGTACCCACAGCTTACCCTAAGTGCTAGAACATCACATCTGAGAACTTGCTCAGATACTACTTGAGATGCATAAATCCACTTCCCTGGGCACACTAGGACACTGCGAAAAGACGGCAGAGTGCAGATGAAGGGTGGTACCATTGCCAGCCTCTTATCCTAGGGGTTTCTTTCAGGATAATTGAATTTACTATACAGTGTATTACCCCTCTAACAAATAATGGTGCCATTTCTAATTTTTTGATAATGTAAATTGGAATCCTACTATGCTCTTCCTGTACACCAGTAATATGTCTTGTGTGTCTTCTTGGTATTCCCCATATTCTGTTCCGTAGCAGGAACTGTGTTGAATGCATCCTTGAAAATGTACCATGTATAGAACTTAGGGGAAATTAATAGAGGTCTGCTGGCCAAATAGAGAAAATATAGAGAACTTTCTGCACTGTTTGACAGTAGCTTGAAATTTTGAATGGATACATTTTACCTACTCAACTTTCACAATTTTTTATATTGACATTTGTTAAGATTCTACTGTTACAAGAAGAAAGCAAGTTGTTGAAAATAAGTGGAGAAACCTACTAGAGCAGAAAAGAAAAATCTCTGGATCTGTAGGAATGAAATACACTGAGCAAATGATTGTAAGTATGGTCTTAGCAACACTCTCTTTTAGTAGTAGAAAACTACCTGAAAGACAAATGCTTTTGTTATAAACTGTACCTCAACATCAATGTGAATATAGCCAAAGCCATCCTGATACAATGTTGGAATCTTTTGCTAGTAGCTTATTGTACTTATTTGCTATATTTGAATGAGTCCATATGACCAGTGAAGGCTTTTAACTATCTTTAAGCAATTATTGCTGGGGCTAGAAAGATGTTCAGAGCCCTGACTGCTCTTCCAGAAGACCCAGGTTCAATTCCAAGTGCCCACATTGTGGTTCACAACCATCTGTAACTCCAGTCTCAGGAGATCCAGAGCCTTCTTCTGGCCTATAAAGGCACCAGTCATACAAGTGGTACACACACATACGTTTAGGCAAAACACCCATATACATAATGTGGGATTTTTTTTTTCTAAATCGGAAAAAAGTATTATTTAACTTATTATTTATAGCTAACTCTGTAGAAAGGTCATTTGCAACAAAATTCCCCAGAGTTCTTTAAATCTGCAGTAAATGGGCAGGATGAGAGAAGGGGGTGAAGACAGGATGGAGGTTGGTAATGTTGTGTGTTGTACAGGGTTTTTAAAGACGTTTCCATCTAGGGACTTTTTACATGAGACTTGGAATTATATAATGGTTTTGTCTTTAAGAACAGTCCACCAAAGCCTAATAAGGCTTTTGGGATAGAGATCTTGAGTAAAAGCCAAAGGACAGTAAATTTTAAATGATGTGGAGATTATATGAGGGCAGAATAAGTATAGTCTAATATGACACTTTAGAGGGATTGATTTTAGAATATTGAGAAAGTGAGATGAGTAAGTAAAAAGCGTTTACTTGGAGTTTCTACTGTAAGTATCACTTATAGAACTGGATTAGGATGCCCTGTAAAGAATGTACATTTTGAGGGAGAAGTTGAGGGTCTAACCACTCATATAGGGAGTATTTCACACACTTTTTCCCAACTCTGGGGATCAAACCCAGAGCTTCTTACATGCAAAGTAAACACTGAGCCACACCCACATCCCAAGAAGCATTAATTTTTATAAGTATAAGGTTATTAATATAGATAATAACCATGACCTAATCTTACCAGCAAAGTGAGCTATTTAGTTTATGTTTGTAAAGTTATGGTCTCATTATCAGTATATTATTAAAGCTTAGTGATAAACATGAATGTATCATCCCCAAATTACAAATGTAGTAATAACTAGTAAGTTCCTCTTTGAATTTCCATATTATTCCCACCAATCATATAAAAATCTATAAAGGGAATTCATTATCTTTTATTAAACTTGTATTAAGCTATATCAGATTTGCTAGGTGTATCACACACCTTTAATCCCAGCACTTGGGAAGCAGAGGTAAGTGGATCTCTATGAGTTTCAGGCTAGCCAGAGCTACATAATGAGACCCTGCCCCCCACCAAAAAAGAAAAGAAAAAGATATCTCAAATTTAGAGGTAACATGTTGTTACAACCACAAAGAATGAGCAGATTTCCTATGCCCGTGCTTAGAGTCCTCTCGGTTGTTTTTACTGTTCTGGGTGCTGTTAGATTCCTTCTTGCTTTTTCCCTTTTACCTACTACTGTCTTTCAAGTTTTCTTTTTCTCCATTCTAGAAAGCTTTACTTCATCTTTCACAGGTCTTTTCACTTGCACATCTCCTTAGACACCTCACAAGATCTTGCTACTCTTAGACTACATGTGTATTCTGGATCAAAATCAAATTTTAAAATTGAAAATTGTTCTATTATTTTGTTTGGTTTTGTTCTTTATTCTAGGGACTGATGAAGCATTCAGTTGCCACAGTAGTGATCCTTGTCACCATGTCTTAGGAAATGTGTTTTATCATGCCATCTTTTGCCCAACTCTATGTGCAAAGAATATAAAACAGATAGATGAAAAGTCACACTTGACATTTTACAGCAGATTTCCAGTCCGAGATGTGTCAAGTGTAAAATGGACTCGAGCAGGGCTTGGGGGGGGGGGGGCAGTGTGCTGTTGGTGGGGAGTGTTTGGCAGGGCCTGGGTCAGTTACTCTTCAGAGCAGCTTGATAGGGCTGAGTGTGAGTCCCCACCAGACGCTCTACCAGGCTGTGTTCGAGAGAGGAGGTGGTTCCTGTCAGGTAGTTTGTATAGTGGTATTTTATTTGTACTGAAATGTGATTTTATTTGTATGTTAATAAAGTTGCCTAGGGGTCAGAACTATTAGCAAGCCATAGCGAAACCCAGCACTTGGTAGACAGAACTAGGTAGATCTCTGTGTGTTCAAAGATACAGCCAGCATTGGAGACACACGCTCCAATGTTTGTCTGGTGGTCTGTACAGACAGGCAGTGACGAGGCAGTCACATGGTTGGGTTTACAACCAATGGAAAGACAGAACACAGAGTCTATTTAAAGACAATCAGGAAGTAGCCCCCTTTTCGGAGAGGTCTCCTGGCTGAAGAGGCTAGCTGAAGCAGGCGGGTAAGTCTCTTAGCTCTGACCTCTTGGGCTTTTATCTTTACATTGGCTCTGTGTTTCTTATTTAATAAGACGGTTGGTTACATCTACATTTGGCGCCCAACGTGACAAGAATCCATTAAAAACCGCTTGACTTGGCTTGGCGGCGGGTCCAGTTTCCCGCCCGGGCAGCCGGCTCCCTATTCCAGGCAGCCGGCTCCCTAGTCCGGGCTCAGTCCGGATTGACCGTAGCCCCAACCAGTTAGCTTAAAGCCAGTGCTACAAACAACTCAGGCCTGCCCTGCCCGACAGGGTCCCTGCCTGTAAAGCCAACGCACGTGGTTGGAGCTTAAGGAAGCCGCAGCCCAGGCTTGACTCGGCTCAAGCCATAACACAAGTGTGGAATGGCACTCTTTCTGATGACACCTTCCGATTCCCTGCTGCTTCTGCTTGGGGCTTGTAGAGACTTCCTGTCCCCATCACCAGCCACACTCAGTGTAAAGTGTGACGGGATTTTTAACAGTTCTTTATTCCAAACAGTTGGTTGCCACCCAGCATACTTTGCTCTTCTTGCTATCCAAGAGAACACTGCAACCTGAAATTTTGTATTAGACATAAGACATTTTTAAATATTTATCCACCCATGAAAGGCTTTATTCCAGTAGTTCTTGATTTCTGCTTCAAAACAGAAGAGATAGGCAAGTTATACAAACAGTGACAACTAAAAATGCAGGCAACAGTTAAAAGTTCTTTAAAGACCATGACCATATCATGAATTTTAAATGTGGAATTATATTCTTATTTAACCTATTTTTATAGCATTTTGGACAAAGTGTCCCACTAAGTACAAGTGAGCCAATACAAGCTACAAGAGATCCCAAGACTGATGAAGGTACGTTTTACTGTAAGTTTCTTTTTTTTTCTTTTATTGTAAATGGATTTTTATTTCACATAGCATATCCTGATTACAGTTCCTGTCCCTCTCCTCCTCCCAGTTCCTCCCCACCTCCTCTCCCATCTAAATCTATCTACTTTCTGTCTCTCATTAGAAAATGAACAGAGTCTAAGGGATAATAATAACATAAAATGTAACAAAATACAGTATAGTAAGATAAAACAAAAACTACCACATTGGAATAGGACAAAACAAACAGAAAGAAAAAGCCCAAGAGAAGGCACAACAAACAGAGACCTCATTTGCAAACTCAGGAATCCCAAAAAACACTAGAAGTCATAATGTATAGGCAAAAGACCTGTAGGTTAAAATGAGATATATAGAGATATATCTATATATATATTAAAAATAATAAGATAATTTTAAAAATATCAAAAGTCCTGCCACAATATTATAAGACAAGGAATCTCCAAAGATACCATTGAGTTTGTTTTTTGTTAGCCATCTACAGCTAGCCTACCCTTAAGAGTAGTTTGTTTCCACCAGACTGTAGTGGCACACACCTTTCATCCCAGCACTCTGGAGGTAGAGGGAGGCAGATATCTGAGTTTGAAGCCAGCCTGGTCTATAGAGTGAGTTCCAGGACAGCCAGGGCTACACAGAGAAACCCTCTCTTTGGGGGCATGAGGGGACAATAATTTGCTTCCCCAGAGACTCCCTTGAAGGAAACTAAATTTTCATTTGCAAGTGGTTATCAATTGGAAATAGCTTCGGTGTTAGGGATGGAGATATGTGTCCACTTCTTTCAGCTCTAGGACCCATACAGGACCTGTGCATGCTGCCTCAGTCTCTGCGAGTTCATATGTGAGTCTGTCCCATTGATTTAGATGACCTTGTTTCCTTGGTGTCCTCCATCCCCTCTGGCTCTTTCACTCTTTCTGCCTCCTCTTCTGCAGGGTCCCCTGATCCTTGAGTACAGAGATTTGATGGAGACATCCCATGTAGAGCTGAGTGTTCCAAGGTCTCTCACTCTCTTAAATATTGTCTGTCTGTGGGTCTCTATATTTGTTCCCATCTGCTGCAGGAGGAAGCTTCTCTGATGGTTGAGCAAGACACAGATCTGTGACTATAGCAAAATGTCACTGGGAGTCATCCCATTGCCACAGTTTTGTTTTGTTTTAGAACAGTAGTATTAGGTTTTACTGTGGGTCCCTGGGTAATCTAGTCTCAGGTTCTTGGTCACCCAAGCAGTGGGCAATGAGGCTTAAGTCAAATCAGATATTGGTTGGTCACTCCACCAAGCTTTGTGCCACCACTGCACTAGCATTTCTTGTATGCAGGACAGTATTGTAGATCAAAGGGTTTGTAGCTGGGTTGCTGTTCACATTTCTCCTCTGGTGGTCTGCATAGTACCTTCCTGTACCAAAGACACTAGCACTAGGTGAGAACTCTAAGTAGGCACCACTTGAATTTCTCCACGTTCAGTGAGTCCTGTGGGTTTTGTCTTCAGCAATGAGGCCTTGTATCAGTTTGTAGAGAGCAACCAATAGTCTTGCCAATAGCCTGGTTTGTTTGGGGGTTCCCAAGGGACCCCTTTGGACAACATCTCAATTTAGATAAAACCCAGTACTGAGAGGGCTGGGGAGCCAGAGCAGAGCCATCACAGATTGATTTCTAACAGCCCTGCCAGGGACCAGGCCTTAGTTTCAGTTTACTGGAACTGGCTGGAGCTGAGCAAGCAATTCTTGGAAAGACCACTACTCAGGGGCAACCAATCAGCTGGTGTCCCACAGCTAAAGAAAGCTTTCCCTACCCTGCTGCTGGAAAGTGCCTAACCACTAGAGCCACCTACCAGTCCTATGAACTTTTTGTTTAAACCCACCAATCAGCCCCCAGACTAATCTCTCCTCCTGGAATTCCCCTAACCCTGCTTAAAAGGAGCCTATGAGCTCCAATATGGTGGCAATCTTTAATAAATGCTCTTGTTGATTGCATACATGACTGGTGGTCTTTTATGGGACTTCTCGCAGATCCTAACAATACCAAGATGGTATTGGCAACAAAAGATGCCCAGTTGGGGCTCTGTCTGCCCCAGTGTTCAGCGATTTCATTTAGATCACCTTTATATATGTATATATTTTAAAAAGCTTCTACTGTACTAGATTTCCATACTACCCCTCAAATGGCCCTTAATTTTTACTGTCTCCCTAAATATTCCTTCCCTCACCTCCCTACTCCCTCCCTCTCTCCACTCTCTTCACTTGATTCTCCCATTCCAGTCCACCATCATCTATCAATAGCTATCTATTCTATTTCCCGTTCTTAGGGAGATCTGCCCCTGTCCCCAGTCAGTTCCTTACTCTATGCCTAACATCTGTGGTTATAGCTTGGTTATCATTGACTAAGCATCTAATATCTACATATAAGCAAATACATACTATATTTTTCTTTCTGGATCTGGGTTACCTCATTCAAGATGATATTTTTCTAGTTCCTCCATTTACCTGCAGGTTCCATTATTTAATTTTTTAATGGATGAGTAATATTCCATTGTGTAAATATACCACATTTTCTTTATCCATTCATCTGTTATGGGACATCTAGGTTGTTTCCATGTTCTGGCTCTTATGAATTTAATAGCAATGAAAATAGTTGAGCCAAGTGTCTCTGAAGGAGGATGAAACATCCTTTGGGTATGTGCCCAAGAATGGTATAGCTGAATCTTGAGGTGGAAAGATTGCCAGCTTCCTGAGGAACCACTACACTGATTTCCATAGTGCTGTACAACTTTGCATTCCAACCAGCAATGTATGAATGTTCCCTTTATTCCACATCCTCACCAGCATGAGGCTGTCACTTAAATTATTGATCTTAGCCATTTGACAGGTGTAAGATAAAATCTCAAAGTAGTTTTATTTTGTATTTACCGGATGACTAAGGATGCTGGACATCTCTTTAAGTGTTTCTCAGCCATTTGAGTTTCTTCTTTTGAGATTCTCTCTTTAAATATGTACCCCATTTTTTATTGAGCTATTTGTTTTCTTAATATCTAAGGGTTTTTTTTGTTCTCTATATATTTTGGATATTAGCCCTCTATCAGATGTGAAGTTGGTAGAAATCTTTTCTCATTCTGTAGGCTGTTGCTTTGTCCAAATTATGTTGTCCTTTGCCTTACAGAAGACTGTCCTTGATGTTAACATGTGTTTCTTGGAAGCAACAGAAGGATGTATCCTGTCTTCACATCCATTCCGTTAGCCTGTGTCTTTTCATTGGAGAATTGAGACTATTGATATTGAGAGATATCAATGACCAAATGATTGTTGACTCCTGTTATTTTGTTGGTGTTGGTGGTATGCATGTTTTTGTTTGTTTGTTTGTTTGTTTGTTTTGTGTGTGTATGTGTGTACCTTCTTTATCTTTTTCTGGCCTGGGATTATTTCCTCTGTTTTCTTGGATGTAGTTAACCGAGTTAGGTTGGAGTTTACCTTCTAGCACCTTCTGTAGGGCTGGATTCATAGGTAGATATTGATTAAAATTGGTATTGTTTCTCCATCTATAGTACTTGTGTGACTTAGACCTGAAGTCTCCTTACCAAGGCATATTCAGTTCATTCCCAGTTTATTGTTATTGTTTTTGAATAATAATAATATTGTTTTAAACTAATTAAGCATCTTTCTATAGCAAACTATCTCCTAAAGTGTTTCTATGTAGCTCTGGCATCCTGGAACTCACAATGTAGACCAAGATGGCCTCAAACTCATAGAGATCTGCCTGCCTTTGACTCCCAGGTGCTGGGATTAAAGGTGTGTGCCAATATTTTCTTAACTGGGGGTGAAAAAATGCCAGATTTAGAGAATCCTGAAAATTAAAATGCACGCTGAGCTGGAGAGATGGCTCAGGGATTAGGAATCCTGGCTGCTCTTTCAGAGGACCCAGGTTCAATTCCCAGCACTCATGTGGAGGCTCACCATTAGCTGTGACGCCAGTCCCAGGGGACCCACCACCCCTCCTGGCCTTCTCAGGCACTGTATGCACATGGTATACACATATACATACAGGCAAAACACTCTAAATAAATAAATAAATAAATAAATAAATAAATAAATAAATAAATATTACCCCAATAATATGACTGCCTAAAACTTGAACAAGGACACCACCAACAGACATTCTAACATGGAAGGAAGAAAATCACACGGGGTCCCACCCCTAAACAAAGAACAGGTAAATAAGAAATGCTGAGGGGGAAAAATTAGTCTTCCCCGGGGATGAGTCTCTAATTGGCTATCCAGAACCAAGTGGTCAGCCCTGAAATAAATAAATAAATATATATATGTATATATATATA
>CABHPR010136313.1:0-10275 GCA_902168415.1 Peromyscus melanophrys
TCCCCAGCTGGTGGTACCGTTGATGTGTGTGCTTCTTTCCTTAGTGGGCCGTTAGGCAGTGGAGCCTGGTGAAAGGAACTGTACCAGGTGGGACGTGCCTTTGCAGGGCTGCGTTTCCCTGGCTCTTTCCTGTCTGTCTTTCTGCTTCCGTGTGGTGAGCAATTCTGCCCTGCCACACCCCTCCATTATGATGCTCTGCCTCACCACAGACTGCAAAACATGGGGCCAAGTGGCCATGGTCAGAAATTGCTTCTGGGTATTTGTCACAGAGGGAAATGGCTAATTGTTGGTTTTCTAAGAAGAGCAGGGTAGGAACTGGAGGCTGGCGAGGAGGCTTTGACACGCACATCACAAGTGTGTGCACGCTTCACCTACCATCTCACTCCTGTCCCAGCACAGCACAGGTACTGGAGAGCCCTGCTGAGACACACTGTCCCAGGACAGCACTCGGGAGGCCACAGCATCCAGTGAGGGCAGCCAGGCTGCAGCAGCATTGTATTCCCAAACTGGGGGGCGCGGCCAGGTTTGCCCGAGGACCATGTTCTGAGTCTCACAGAATCAGGGGTGCTGATACTCCACACTATGCTCCAGGCCTTGGGGTGTAGCTGTGATTCTTTTAGAAGTTGAGGAAAAATATGATTCTTACACTAAAGTTCACTCAGAGAAAGAAAGAGAACTTAGCTGAGGTTCAAGAGACAAGGCAATGTTCAAGATGAATGGAAAAGAATCAAGGATGGAAAAGTGTGTCTGCATGTGTATATACAGATACACGTGTATATGTGTATATGCACATAGTATACATCTGTATACATGAATATATGTGTGTATGTGCACATGTATATATGTGCAATGTATGCATGTGTAAACTATGTGCATGTGTATATGTGTGTATGTTTATGTGTGTGTACATACGTCCATGTGTATATGTGTATATGTGCCTGTGTTCATATGCATGTGTGCATATGTATTAATGTGTGCATATATATGATATGTATGTGTCCACATGTATTGTGCTGTTGGTGTGTGCATATATGTGTATGTGCATGTGTTCATATATATGTGTGTGTACTTGTGTGCATGCATGTGTACATATATGTATATGTGTATGCATATGTGTGCATATATATGTGTGTATGTGTGTGCATGTGAGTGTATATGATGATGGTGAGAGTAGTGGGTAGGGAAGATCTGAGGGAATAATCAGGAAAGAAAATCACATGACTCTGGAATGGTCCTAAGTCTCTGCACTTACTAACAAATGTATTCTTCTGGGTTCTTTTCACTAAGGGGAGGTCCCGGGAATGGGCTGTTCTCCATACAGAGAGGTGCTTACTGGGTTCCAGGTTGGGGAGGTCTGTCCTCAGTCAGTGGTTCTTTCCTGTTGGGGTCACCCTTCATCCCATTCATCTAGGGAAGGTCTCATGTGCCTTCCCTGGACGCCCACAATCAGACAGAGCAGAACACTGGTGAGGAGGAAACAGTTTCCATTTATTTTGCTTTCAGAAATGCACTTGCAGCCTCGGCCAGAGCTGTGCTAAATCAAAAAAACCATAGTGCGAAAACCTAACCCCTTTAAATGATAACCGACAGCATATTGTTGTAGTGGGTAACCATTCCAGCTTTGGTCTGGAAGTTCCAACCCTTTGAGGCTTCCGTAACTATCACGCCTACAAGGCGGGGCGAAGGGAGGGCTGAAGACCTGAGATCGGGATGCGCGGCGCGCTCTTGTTTCCTGGACCGGGACGCGAGAGGTAGACCGAGGAAAGTTCTCCAGAGAACACCGCCGGACTGCGCTGCGTCTCTTCCAGAACCCATCATCTACCTATCCCTTCATTTGTGAGTTACGCCTTTAAATAAATCTCCTTTTAACTACGTGGAGTGGCCTTAGTAATTTCGCCAACCTATTGTTTTCATAAAGTTACTTTATGTTTCCACCCAAGGCAGAGTCTCTAGCACTTCCCATGGCCTGAACCTTCCTACAGAACCTTCCCAGGAAAGACACCAAGGAAAATAGGGAAATTTTTTTTATATTTCATTTTCCCTTTTTAAAGGAGCTTCTATATTTATTTTTCCAACCTTTTATAAAAGATTTTATTTTTAACTACACAGATATGTCCGTGTATGGGTCTGTGCATGTAAGAACAGTCGCCCTCTGAGGCCAGAATAGGGTACTGGAGAGCCAGGAGCAGGAGCTACAGGCAGTTTTGAGCCACTGGATGTGGGTACTAGGAACCTAACTCAAGTCCCAGGAAGAGCAGTACACATGCCCTTAAGGACGGAGGCATCTCTCTTGCTCCTCCTAACCATTCTGAAGCCTCAGAAACAAGAACCTTCAAACAACAGTCAGTGGCAAACCAGCAGAAACTTCTTCATACCCAAAGCCATTTCCAGTTTCCAGTGACTTCAAGGCGCCTGGCTGTGTGCTTTGGATACTGTATTGCTTTGCCACCCACCTTTCCTCCGGAGCAATTAATTACACAACTAAGGAAAGAAGGTGAAGGTGAGTCTAAAGGTCTGCACGTCCTTTAGGAGACTGGAAGGTAGCAGAAAGGAAGAGTGTGTGGTGGCTAGTTAATCAAGACAGTGACAGGGAAAACCAGCAGCTTAGACGGGAAGTGCTCATTGATTTGTTTAGATAACCTTGTGCTTGCCTACCTGCCTGCTCCTGCTTTAGGCACCAACAGGGAGAGGGCAAGTGTTTGTTGGTCCTGATGCTGCAGAACTACAAAGGTTGCCATCAAGATTTTATGCAATTGAAGGGGGAGAAACCTGGAATCTCATCAAGCAAATTGTTTCAAGAGTGTTCTTGACTTTTCTGGGTCCCTAGAGAAGCAATAGAGCAGGACCCAGTACCCAAAACAGAGAGTACCCAAAATAGTTGTGTAGATGTTACTCAATCTGATCGCTTTCTCCATCAGCGATATAATCCTTGGTTCTTTTTGTGCCTCTACACAGAGGTCCTTTCACACTGGGGCCTTGAACTGACCTTGATGAAGAGGAAAACGCCTTCTGTCTGGAGGCAAAGCACACTAGCAAGGCACTTTGGGAACTTTCAAGCTCCCTGCCTCACATCTGCACTTTGGGAACTTTCAAGCTCCCTGCCTCACATCTGCCCAGATTAGTTAATCTTCATCTTCAACTTGAGTGGCTTTGGAATCCCCTGGCATATACGGTGTTAGTGCGTCTATGCAATGTTTCCAGAAAGATTTAACAAGGGAAGGAAGACCCACCCGGAGTGTGGGCAGCACCATCCCATAAGCTGGGGTCCTGGACTTGAATAAAAAGGAGAGAGTAAGCGCCATTATTTCTCTCTTCTTTCTCTGCCCTCCCCTCTACTCCCGCTCTGCTTCCTGACTGAAGGAGCAATGTGAGGAGCCATCCCAGGCTCCTGCTGTCCTACCTTCCTCACCCACCGTGTACTGAACCCTTACTGTAAACCCTCGTTACTTAGGTTGTCCCTGCTGTTTGTCAGAACGACAAGTAATGTAGACACTGGGCCACAGGAACTACTCACCTGGCTGGCGAAAGAAATGGAAAAATTATTGAACACAGAAGCTTGTCTGCTTCCTTCTGAACACAATGAGTCTGCAGGGAGGATGTGCTTAAGGTAAGGATGCTTGAGCTTGGGACTTGCTTACATTTATAAGTCAGGACCTCTGATCTAACTCTTCCTCGTGAGAAGAGGTATGTTTTCCACATTCAACGTCTGTGTTTTATTCCTTAACTGACTCCAAGTCTAGATATGAGAAAGAGATGTTTATTGTTAGTCCCCCTTACCCTCCTCTCAGTGTCTGCGCCAACAAACCATGATTTCTAGAAAAGATGGGAATGGAATTTGCATATAAAAACAAAACCAAGTGATGCTTAGACGTGTTTGACAGAGCTGGATGCCAGCTCTGATCTTGGAGTTTAACAAAGGGTGAGCAGGCCCTTGACCTTGGCCGTTGCTTTCATTCTTCTGAAGTTTCTCTTCAGATCAGCTCCCCATTCCAGCCGACTGGACTCAGCAAACCATAGCCCATGGGCCAAATATGTTTTGTCTGGTTTTATTTTTTTTTAATCTTATTGTCACACATCTGTTAGAAGGTAAATTGAGGCACAATAAAAATTTAAAGAGTATTTTTGAGCAAACAATGATTCATGGGTTAGGCATCTCCAAACCATACGTGGTTTGGGGACTCCACTGAAGAAGCTCAATAGAAAGGCTTTTATAGAGAGAATGTGGATAGAATACAAAGAAAATATCTGGTTACAGTTGTAAAGCTGTCTTATTTGGTCTACCCCACTATAAACTTGCTGGTTATATAACTGAGTTTATTGGCTACTTCCAATTGGTCGAGCTTAATTCTGTTTTTCTTTTAATATAGAGTTTTACAAGAAACAGCTCAAGTCAAGTTTCACTCCTGTTTTCAAGTTAAGCCAGGTTGCAGACATCCACGAAGCCTGAGCGGCCTCGTCTGTACAGGGAACTTTCAAGGCCTCATCTAGATTTTAATTTACTCTAACACAGGCCTGCTCCTTCCACAGAAGTCATGTATGACGCTTTTGTGTTTCTGCAGCTGAGCTGAGCCCTAAAGAAGCAGAATGGAGAAGGAGGGGGATTTACTGGATTGGTTTATACGTGGGGGCTGGGTCGTTGAGCAGCAAACACCTGCACACCACAGAGGCCGAGAACTCAGGAGTAATTCTGTCCATGGAGCTGGATTTCCCAGTAGTCTTAATCTAGTGCTGGAAACCTAGAGTTCACTGAGTCTGAGCCCACACCAAAAGGCAGGAGAAGATGGAGTTTTACGCCAGCGAAGGACGGTGGCGGCAGCGATGAGATGAGATGCATTCACTTAGAGAGAAGATGTGAAGGCAGGCAAGTGGTACTGCTTTCTCCTTAGGCCTCTTCTCGGCTGCCTATTGGAAAGTAGGCCATCTCTCCTCAGACAGTCCTCTCTGGAAATGCCTCAGAGCCATCCTAGGTCAATTCCGCATCATGTCAATCAATGTTGGAGATTGGCTATCATGAGCACTGAGCCCCACAGAACTAGATGTTTTCTATCTGGAACTATTTACCGACCTACTCATTAGGCTCATTGGCCCAATGCCCTCTGTTGTATCATAAGCAAAATCTATTGACTGTCAGGAGACATTGCATCTGGAACTGGCAGTATTGACTATCTGGGGACAAGGCAGAACTGCTCCAGAAGCCAGAGAACTTCTCTACCCTGGATACACCATGCAACAGTTCTATTTGGGAGCCTTGGGAATCCATGGTGAAGGTTATTCACAGAAAATCAAATGATTTCATTGTGAAACAACAGGAACTGAAGGCCCTGCTGCGTGTTCACAAGTTGCAACCAGCACTGGACAAGACAAAAGGGTGTGATGACCAAAATCCTCAAATAAAGCCACCAGACTGCCATGTGACACCACTCCCCTTAGGGAGATGGAAATACTGCAGGAGACAGTAGATCGTCAGACTTTGGCATTTTAAGAGAAAAAGAAATTCAAGCCTGAAAAAGGGGTGAAAGGCTAAAATATAGTTCCATTTCTGTGCTTTAAGGAGGTTTCTGGAAAGGAAAGGCAAGATTTCATAGTTTTAGGTGAAGGAAGGAGCCACAAAAATGCTACCAAGGAAGAATAGAACTGACAGAGGGAGAGCAGGGGACTCCAGGCAGACTCCTGACTGATGCCGGGGAAGGGAAAGCAGCCGTGCTAGGCCAGCTGGAGCCAGACTCCACGTCCTGCAGAGCAGGAGGCCTCTCTCCACATGGGTAGCATGTATTGGAGGGGCATGCTGGGCACCTCCACTGACCTGAGCCAAGGTCTGCTCTCCAGAGAGAAGGACCACAGGCACCTCCCCCGAGTAGGTGGAGTTCCTCTGAGTGGTACTACTCTGAGCTCAGGTCTCCCTGTCTGGTCTACACAATCATGTCTTATTTACCCTTCCTGCTGTTATGACAAAATACCCTGACAAAGAGCAACTTACGGCAGAAAGAGTTCATTCCGGGTGAGAGTTCAGGCAGATTTCAAAGTCCCTCATGGAGAGGAAGGCATGGGACATGGTGGCAGGAGTGGTCACATCGGATCCACTCAGGAAGCACAGAGTGAGCAGGAAGTGGGGGAGAGCTAGACAACCGCTAGGCCTTCCCCTAGAGACTGACTTCCTCCAGCAAGGCCCCTCCTCCTAAGGGTTCAGCAACCTTCCCAAACAGCATCACCAGCTCAGGATCAAGTGTTCACACTCATGAGCCTATGAGGAACATTCCACAATACATTATATAAATCAAATGTCCAGCCTAGGTGTAGGTCCTGTTACATATCATATGGTGGTGGCCAGGCCTGGCTAAAGAGGGAGCAGCCCGGATAACTCAGGGATATCCACAGAACTGGAACATTTACCTTTCTAACCATGACACTTTAAGCCCAAAGAGTTGGATTTATATTTAATTTTCAACACATACACATATGAACAATTTTTTACATTGTCTCAGATTTAGTTGCTTTATTTAGAAGAGAAAAGTCCCTTACAAGGTCCTTGTTGAGATTAAATATAAAACTACATGAAAATGCCGCATCTAACATGTATAAAACACTCAGCAATCACTAAATGCCATTCTTTTTGTCTTTCTGACAATAAGAGAAAAAAAAAAAAACCTCAAAGCCACAAACCTGAATTTCATCAAAAAATGTGTCCTAAAGGTCACAGCCCTCTCCCGGTCCCACATCCCTTCATTAAAACCAGAAATGAAAGACCAAAGCAAGCCACAACTGTAGAAACCCCTATATATAACACAACTTTAACCAGATTTCACAATAAATATTTTAAAATCCATGAACTTAAACAAAAAGACAAAGCGAGGACAACTGTACATGAAAACCATGAACACAGCCTGGCCCCAGCGCCGGGAGGATTTGGCGGAATGAATCACAGAAAGGGGAATGAAATGTGTGTTCTCTGGTTACACAACACACCCTCCACCCTCTGAATCAGAGCAGCAGATGGCCCCAAAAAAGGTAAGGTAAACTGTGCGTGCCCCCAGGCCAGGGATGCATGCTTCCAGGGAAGGCTGGAGCTCATCTGAGGTGCTCAGGCCAGTGTGCCAGGAGGCAGAGACAGTGCCATGCTTTCTCTCTGTTCTGACACAACAATACCATCCCTTCTTACCTCTGATTGGAAACTTGAGACTCCTAGACATAACTGTAGGAAGCCAAGAGGAGGCCATTGGTGTGGATTTGTATTCTAGGATAATTTTAGCCATCTAATAAAATATTTTCAAGAAGGAACAGGAACAAGCATGCCAGGTCCGAGATATTATTTTCTTCTTTCCCTTTTATTGTCTACTGGACAGGGTCTTACGTGTTCCATGCCATCCTGTAATTCATCATGTAACCTGAGCAATAGGATTACAGGCATGTGGTACCATGCCCAGTTTATACAATGCTGGGTACTGAACCCAGGGATTCACACATGCTAGATAAGTACTCTACCAGCTGAGCCACATTCTCAGCCCCCATGTGCTGTCTGAATCCTAGCTTAGTCATAAAACTAGACAACTGGGATAGAGATGATTCTACTTCAGACTTTCAGATTAAGGACACACATATGCACACAAACACACATATACATACACACTACTGAGCAAGTAGAGAGAGCCAACTTTACTGTCAGGAGCTTGGAGAGATGGAAATGGACGCACACTCCAAAGCTCTCACCTCTGACAACATCTACCTCAGTTTCAGAATTCAGTCTTAGCTATGCCAGCCCTCTCCTTCTGCAGATCTGCGAGGTAAAACAGAAAAGCCACCTGTTTCCCAAGCCCTCTCATTTGCTGAATAATTAGATAAAATAGGGTTGTGCTGGAGACCATGTCCTTCAACAGGGTGAAAGGAGGTGAAAGGTCACCGCTCCAGAACAAGGGTCTGGGTTAAGTTCAAGGCCATAGAACACTTCAGGCTCTTGGTTCTGCCCCTAGGTCATCCTGCTTTGCCGTGAAAGGTTGCACAGGTTTGAGCCTGAGTACTATTTATTAGCCTATTTCCTGATAGTAGAACAGAGCCTAGTTGGCCCTAGAACACCAACCCCCTTCTCTCCTGACTTAAGAACTGTGTGTGGCAACCAGGAACTAAGGGTGGTCTGTAGCTAACAACCACAAAGAAACTGAAGCCCTCCATCCTACAATCACAAGGAACAGAATTATGCCAACAACAGAGTATGCTTGGAAGCTGGCCCTCCCAGCTGAGTCTATGAGTGCACAGGCTTTGCCGACATTTGATTGGAGCCATGTGAGACCCATCTCAGCAGTATCTGCTTTCATAACATGCAGAAAATGTGAGATAATAAACGGGTGTGTTGTTTGAAGCAACAAGAGTTACAGTAACATTGCCTTGGTGGTGGGAACAGACACAGATAGGATTATCAAATCAAATCTGACAGCTGTGTGTGAAACTCTCCTTGCATCTCATTTCAGATCCAGATCCACTTTCCTGTGTGCAGAGATTATTTTGAAACAAATTTTATATATCATGTAATTTTCATGCATAGATGATTTTAGTATGTCTTGGAAATGTACAAGCTCTTTTATATGACAGTCTTATGGCATTACCATACCTGATTAGTGAAATGTCATCTTTAATTTCTTCAAACATTCATTGTTCCAGTGTCTCTAATTATCTCTTAAACATTGTTCTATGATTATTTGTTTTAGAGTTACTATTGCTGTGATGAAACACCATGACCAAAAACAACTTGGAGAGGAAAGGGTTTATTTGGCTTATATATCCCGAGTCATAGTCCATGAGGAAAGCCAAGGTGGGAACTCAACCACACAGGAACCTAGAGACAGGAGCTGATGCAGAGGCCATAGAGGAGTGTTGCTTATTGGCTTGCTCTTCATGGCTAACTCCCCTACCTTCTTATAAAACCAAGGACCACCAGCCTAGGTGGCACCATCCACAATGGTCTGCCTCTCCATCAATCACTAATTAAGAAAATGCCCTACAGGCTTGCCTGCAGCCTGATCTTATGGAGGCATTGTCTCATTTGAGGTTCCCTCATCTCAGATGACTCTAGCCAGCACATTCATTATTGCTTTGAATCAAAATTCTTTTGAGGTCAGATAGGAGCCTAGCCCAAGACAGGCCTTTATATGCTAATGAACTAACCTCAAGGTGGTGCTGATATACTAGTCAACAAGTCCTAAGCTGTGAGCCTTAATAGCCAAGGTTACCACTCAATGAAATGATACAAAAATGGGAACTTTGGGAACGGCCTCTAGGATGGCACTCACATGCTCACACAGATTCTCTAGCCTCTGTGTTGATACTCTTCAGCAAGAGGGCTTGGGATTTTTGAATGGCCATAGTCTCAGTGACCTTTGAATTTCTGGCGCTATCACAGGCCCTCTGGTCAGTGCTAGCCACTGGCCTCTGCTTTCAAGGACCTCCTGGATCTCCATTAGTGGCAACCTCCGAGCCTACCACAGCTGAAGAACTTCATGGTGGACACAGATCAGACTTGCAGCTTCATTTCTGCCCAGACACTTGTTTCATGCTTGATGAGATATCTGTTTAATTTTTATATTAGCATGATAGCATAAGGGATGTCTATGTGAATAAATTGAGCTTATTTGAAAGACAAATCGTTTGTGAACATCTTAAAAACGAGCACTGTCCAGCCCATGTCCCATGCTCTCTCCATTAAGGATCTTGAAAAGTCAGAGACCCACTCCTAGACACATGACAGGCCAAGTGGGAATGGCTGGCGATGAACGGAGACCTTGAAATGATCCAAAGAACACGGAGGATGTCACCTCGAGCCTGGTAGTCTTGAAGCTGAAGTTGGTGCCCTCAGCAGAGGGAGTGAGCAGGGGTCAGGACAATGGAAAGAAGAGTAGAGTTTCCAAAGAGAAATGCCATTTAGCCTTTTTTAGTTTTAGTTTTACTGGAAAGGGAGACTGAAGTTGTAAAGGGGAACTAGTTCTAGCTGAGGTTTAAGTGACTGTAAGAGGCCTGAAGGAAGAGGAAGAAAATTTGATGTATATATCTCACAACAATTAAAAAAGAAAAGGTCATGAACTTGAGAGGGGTTGCATGTGAGGGATTGTGAGGGGAATGATGTAATTATATTCTAATTTAAATTTTTTTTAAATTCAAGAGATGAAAATATTTGGAGAGGAAATGTTAGATTCCCAGAGAATATTGTAGCTCTCCAAGAAAAATGATGAGAGATTACATTAAACTCTCTCTCTCTCTCTCTCTCTCTCTCTCTCTCTCTCTCTCTCTCTC
>CABHPR010136313.1:10285-28096 GCA_902168415.1 Peromyscus melanophrys
CTCTCTCTCTCTCTCTCTCTCTCTCTCTCTCTCTCTCTCTCTCTCTCTCTCTCTCTCTCTCTCCTACACACACACACACACACACACACACACACACACTGTCGCACACACAAACATGCACATACTATCTCACATATATGCACACACACATACACAAACATGCATATATGAACCATACACATACTCTCTCTTTCTCTCCCCCCCACAGGAACACAGAAGGAGGAGGAGATCCCATTTAAGAATTGTAGGTAGCAAAAATTTAAATTCCCTTAGTTAATACAAATATTCACATCTACAGATTCAAAAGAGTTCTGAGTTTTTTTGTAGCATTATGGATGGCACTGAGAAGTGGGTTGAGAAAAGTACATGGTGATTCACATAAAAGTGAATTTTAGATTCCCCTGTGTTCAGGGCGCCATGTGTTTGTGTACTCTAAGTCCTTCACCACTGAGCTGCAGACCCCTAGGCTCTTATATTTTTTTTTAACTTGACAAAACAAAAAGTGTGGAAGCTTCCAGGAAGAAAATAAATTACAAAACAATTTTTATGTGATGAAGTCATCATTAATAGTGAAGACAAGAGAAAGTTATGCTCATATTTGAGGGATTAAAACTATGTGCCTCTTTTCAAGATAATGATGTGAGCATTTGTTGTGGTAAAGAATAATAATAATCAAAACCAAGAACAAATGTCAGCTAGGCAGTGACGTCTGTCATCATTGCATGTGCTAAGCAAGTGGCAGGAGAATGACATGTTCGAGGCTAGCTCGGGCAACGTGGTGACATTCATCTCCACTCCCACCCCAGGCCCACGCTAAGGAACAGAACTGTCAGTACAAGTGACCTTTATATAGTGGCAGCCATGTTTATCAGAAACTCAGGGTTAGTGAAACCCATCTCCAACCTCACCCCTATCCCTAAAGAGCAGAATTGTCCCGGTGCAGTGATCTTTATATAATGATAATCATGTTTATTAGAATCCCAGGGTGAGTGAGAAAAGTCATTGAAATGCAAAACTAGAATGTGAGTTCTGTCTCCATAAGATGCTACTCATAAAGATAATTTAGAAGCACTGGCACTCACAGAGATGAGCCCTTGGTGAGGCAGAGGACTTTCCGCCCTGGCCTACGTGAATGCTGGCTAAGATCTCTAGCCTTTCTGTTGCTGCTGCCAACAGTCGCAGTGTGCCTTGATGCCTTGTTCATATTCTTATCAGCATGAGCAGCTACCACTGTGATGATAACTTAACCCATTAAAAAAAAAACAGATTAGTGCAGTGTCTTGTTTTGTTTTGTTTCCATGAGGATGGACTATGTTTATGATCCAAAACATGTCTATGACCAAGTGTACTTTATGAATTTAAAATGTTTCCCCCACAATGCTGCTTACAAAAAACAACACTCTGTAGAAAACCTTTCTGTATAAAAGAAATGAAGGTCATCATAGAAACCAAACACAGCCGTGAGTTGTGAGTTAAGCATGAATAATAGATGTTGGCATGATTAGTAAGAATAACTTTTATTTACTGAACAGTTAGTGCTTATAGCTACAGAACACATTGATCTTGGATTTTCTAGGTCTTTCCCATGCTATTTCATCCAAGTAGCAATCCTATGAGGTCTCTACCATCATTTTATACATGTAGAGATTAATCAAGTTGTACCATGGGGAAGGTTAGCACCCCAAAAACCCAAGGACTCTGATCCTGAGACCACCTCCCCAGTGATCAGAAAGTTCCCTTGTAACAAAACTTAGAAATTGAAAAGCACGTAAGTTAAAATGCATATTCATTAAGCTCCAGTATAACCAGTGACATAATTTTACTATTTCTACCTTGCAAGTTATGTCAGAAGAGTAAACAGCCGTTGCTTTCCTAACAGTGGAAATGAAGGAAACAGCACAAATGAAGTAACTTCCCATTTGAGAATTGCATTGATGCCTGAAGATGTCGCTCATTCAGCAGAGTACGCTAACTTGTCACCCCCAACACAAATAAATAGGTGCACATTTTCTTTTAGAAATATTACCAATAGAGCAGGTGGTAATATTAGCAAGATAACAGACAACCTTCAAGTTCAAATCACACTTACATGGCACCAAGTAGTGGTTCAGTTTCTAGGACGGAATAAACCACGGCATGGTGGTGCACGCCTGTAATCCTAGTACTAGGTAGGTGAAGTTCAACGTCATCCTTGGCTACATAGAGAATCTGAGACCAATTTGGGCTACTTAAAATTACGTTTCTAATATTAACACATACATACCTAATGTTAACTATAGACATACCTAATATGTCAATGTCTATTATTGTGTATGCTTTGGAAGGGTCTGGTATTTCCATCCTAACTTACTTGTACAGTAGAACAGCAACACCCAGAGGAGACCAGAGCCTGTAAGTTTGCTCCAGTCCACAGTATCTGCTGAGGTATGGATAGTCACTCCCTCCTAGATCAGATGAGTAAACGTCTGTGGTAAGACAGTGAACCCCCTTTTTAAGAATATCAACAGAAGCCCAAGTGTATGCTCCCAGAGAAATGTTCTACATCTCTTAGACCTCCAGAGAGTAATTCAGATCTTTAATAGTGGAATCCATTGTGCTTGCCACGCAAGGATCAAGGCAGACATCTTCTCCTGGTGGCCTAGCTCAGGACTTCAGCCAACTTAACTGACTGCTGTATCATCCTCTGCTTAAGTAACACTGCTTGGGGGACCCTGATGGCTTGAATCCCAAGGAAATCAAACCTGGAGTTAATAGAAAAAAATATTGACACACATAAGTATACCAAAACTCAAAATCAGAAATTCCTACATCAGAAACTTCTCAAAAATAAAATTAACCAGGGGGTCGGGTGAGAGTTGGGGGCTAGGGAAATGGTTCAGTGGGTAAAATCTCTTGCTGTGTAAGCGTGAAGATCTGAGTTCAAATATCCAACACCCATGTTAAAAGCCAGTATAGCCACACATCCCTATAATTGCAGAGCTGGTGGTAGAAACAGAGATTCTGAAACTGACTGGCTACCAGCCTAGCTGAAATAGCCAATTGAAGATTCAGTGAGAGACAGTATCTCAAAGGAATAAGGTGGAGAGCAATAGAACAGGACACCTGTGTCCTTCTCTGCCCTCTACAAGTACACACACACACATACACACACACACACACACACACACACACACACACACACACACACACATCCCTTACCTCCATACACAAATAAATAGAAAACAAATTATTTTATGAAAGAATATTATCAATGAAGCATATGATAATATTGGCCAAATAACAAACAATAATATGAACCCTTAAGCTTAGATCACATAATGAAGTTCCTGGTTTTCATATTAAGAACTTCAATGAATGAACTAAAATTGGGTGGTCACTGAGCACATACATGACTGAAGTAGTCATTTGTCTAGATCGAAAAGCAATGGAGAAGCAAACCAGAAGATATCACAGAGGAAAACTTCCTTGGTGTTGACCTCTTTCCATCTACGCACTTATTCTAATCAAGGTAGCATGGTTTAGTGTTTATTTAAGACTAGAGATATGGGGCAGTACTTCTGAATTTTAGGACGAGAGGGTGGCTAGTAGTGGTACTGAAAAGCACACTACAACTTACAAAGTAATATCAGGAAACTAGAAACCAGCAACAATCTGGGGAGGGGTGTTTGCTCATTTATGTTTCAGTTTGGTTGTTTTTTAAGCAGGGTCCCACTCTATAGTTCAGGCTTGCCTTGACTTCACAAATAATCCAGCCTGACCTTGAATTTGCAATCCCTTTCCTGGGTCTCTTGAGTGCTTGGATTGCAGGCATGCACCCTTACATTCAGCAAATAAACAACAAATTAAAGTAAAAGGCAGAAATTTCTAAGTGACATAAGAGCCAAAAATATAGTAATAAAGAGGCAGAATGGGAATAAACTCCACAAATCAGAGTCTTATGTAGGATCTAGGTTTTTTTTAAAGCCAAAATATATTAGAGAAACAAAGTCCAGATTTATGTTTATAAGGAATGCTCAATTCTAAGTGAGGTAAATAAGTAGGAAATACTACACTGAGGGATCCCATGTGAATGCAGACAAGAACAGCACAGCATGCCTTGTGTGTCCCCTGTGGCACACAGCTTCACAGAGCAGAGTGCTGTGTGGGTCCTATAGCCAGAAGTTTTTCGGTCCCTTCCAATCCCACGGTCCCACAGCTGCTTATAAAATAATCACTCAGAGGCTTATATTAGTTACAAACCATATGGCCTATGGCTTCAGCTTCCTGCTAGCTAGCTCTTTCATCTTAAATTAACCCATTCCTATTAATCTATATGTTGCTATGTAGCCGTGGCATTACCAGTCTGCTGGCATCTTGTTGCTCCTTGGGAGGCAACTGGTGTCTCCCTCCTCTCTGACCTTCTTTCTGTATCTCTGCTTGGATTTCCCACCTGGCTGTAAGCTTTCTTGCCATAGGCCAAAACAGCTTTATTTATTATCCAATGGGAGCCACACATATTCACAGCATACAGAAAGACATCCCACAGCACTTTCCCTTTTCTGTCTAATCAAAAAGGAAGGTTTTCTTGGGGCTGTATAGCCCAAGGTCATGGGCAGAGCAAATATCACTACAGGGTGCTCTGTGGCTCACAGCTTCACAGAGCAGAGATACCTGAGCAGTCACAGGGGATAAAAATGAGAACAGACTGGGCCTGCTCTATGTGGCTGAGCCTTTCAGGCTGCTCTGAACCTTGGATCACTCTGTTTCATAAAGCAACAATTCTAACCTGAGTTACTCCATCTGGAGCATAAGTGACAAGTCAGAATGATTCTCCATCTCATTTATACAAGTTAACTCTACCAACTCAGCATGAGACATGAACTGATCATTTATTTGTGTCAGTAAACAATTCTATCTGTGACTATATCAAAGTATATCTGAAACAGCAGATGCAGGATCTTGTCTTCCACATCACATGTACCCCCTAACTTGGGACTATAAAGGAAAGTTCAGTCTGAGAACTAAGGTACCTCAAGACATGGCATCCGTGCTGACCCATGAGCTCTGTCAAGTAAAACTGCCACAGTAAAGGACTCCTATTTGTCCCAAGTCACCACTGGGTCACAGCTTCTCCTATCCCCAATGCAGCACACATTCCTCATTGCCTGTCACCCCACCTGCATCTGACAGTTGTGTCCCAAACAGCTCTGTACCTGTGCTGCATCTGAAGACGCAACTGGGCCCTACAAAGACTTCTTTGCATGTGAGCCAGCTCCCTGCCTCCATGCTCAGCACAGTCCTCTGAACTCTGTGGCCTCTGTAACCCTTTCTTAGCCACATGCACACACACACACACACACACACACACACACACACACACACACGTACACATGTGCACACACACACACATACACATTTAATATGTGAAATGTAATGTGTGATCTCAGAGTCTGAGAGTTAATATTGATGATTAACACCAGACAAAAGACCCTGTGATTGCTTATGGCCAAGTCTATCCAAACAAACCAACCACTTCTATGGATTCACAGCCAAGGAGATGGATGTAGCTTGTAAATCTGTATTTGGTGAAATCTGATATCTTTCTAATGGAGTACACTCTCGACAACTGATACAAAAAGATTGACCAGCAGTAAATGTAAATACACCAAAACCAAAATCATTCAAACTTCAAAGAGAACTTGCTCAAAAATTCAGTCTTGTGGAAAAAAAATTTAAATCATATGTATGGGCATGTCTGTGTGAGGGTATGCACACATTGTGCCCATGTTAGCCAGAGGTGTTAGATCTCCTGGTGCTTGAGTTATGGGTGGTTGTGATTTTTTTTTTAAAAAAAGTAAAGGAGCCTTTAATATCTTCCAAAGTTCTCCAGTGTGTGTGTGCAAGCACTATTATTGTACATTTCAACAGACTGTCATGCTCTGCCTTTTTTCTCTCTAAATATGGTTTTCTGTTCTTTATTTTGACATGATTAAATTTTCTTTGAATACAAGAAAATCACAAGCATCCAAAGTTGAAACAATTGTGTTTCAGAAAAATTTAATATAAGGAAGTCTTTAACCATTCAATAAAATGTATGTGTGGGGTCATGTGACCCCAATCACCTTCCCGAGAACAGCTCCTCGTGTTTTCCTGGCACTACTCATCCCCATGTGCCATTGTCTTCCATCTTCACTTACAAAATGACAAAGAATCCAGGTAACATTTCCTGTCATGTGTGCCTTACTGCCCACATCCTAAGTTTTATTAGTTGTATAAAATTGTTTAAATTGTTCAGTTGGTATGTTTTTCTATCTGGAAAACTGTGTGTTTCGGTTTTAAATGAAATAAATCATAACTTTTCCATTAAAATAAATGGAAATTGTTTTTCCATCCAGCTTTGTAGCTAATGGCACTGTTTGGGGGAATGAATTAGTCACAGTGAGGGCTAGGTGTCGTGGTTTATCTCTCCCACTAGAATATGAACTTCATGCCTGACTCATAGCTGGCACCCATAAGGTTTTTTGAATGAAATAAAGTTTTGGAAGATTAGTGAAAATTAACAATTTCAATTACTTAGCCAGAGTTAAGCAACTGGGAAGGAAGCCAGACTAAAATAAACACACTATGTACGTAGCTGGTGGATCAGTTTCCCTCTCTGAAACCACTTTACATGAGAACTGGACAATCACATAGAGGTGGGGGCAGTCCCATGACAGTTCAAACAGACACAGCTCCCTTTGCACAGCTGCAGAGTGCAACACCGTTTAGTCTGTCCATCTGAAGACTGAAGGGAAATAGCCAGCATACCACAGCGAGGTTGTATGAAGGGACTAGAGAAAAGATTGAGAGATAGGACTCACTGAGAGGTTAGCAACAGTAAGCTCCCAGGGCGCCAAGAGTCATGAGGATCCCAGATGGAGCTCTTGCTAGACCTGAGGCTGTCATAAGCCACTGACAGAAAATAGTTCCTCCATTAAAGGGACACAGCCACCCCCAGCTTTTGGCTAGGAAAAGAGCTGGCTGCAAAACAATATCCCGACTCTCCTCCTGGTCCTAGCCTCCTCTTGGTGTCTCCCATTGGCTGAATGCCATGGGAGATCATAGCAAGGATGCTCAGAGCCAGTGGGACAGTGAAGGACATTAGAGAAACCATCACAGTACCCCAAAGGCCACTCATTTATTTCACATTCTTTCAACTCTTGCCCTGTTGGCTTGTATCTGCCAGACTTTGAACAGAGGGGTTCTGCACAAAGTGGTTACATCAAGCCTGAATGGTTAGCTGTGACTGCCTGATATTGTGATAGTAAAGGAAGTTTCTATGCACCCCACTCCCTCACACAGATATGAATATCCTCCTACACTGTCATCCCCGAGTCTTAGTAAAAAGAAAAATCCTTCTCTTGACCTCTCATTCCAAACCAAACTCCATCTGAGCTTTTATAAACACTCCAAAACTGACATAAACTTTCACTTTGCCATAAAAATTCAGGCCAGCGTGTGTTGTGGACAGGGATGGATTGTAAAGGAGAGAGTTAAGCTGGTCTCTATTGGTAAAAACTAGAGCCCTTCATCCAATCCCTTACATATTCCCATTGTTCCCCAGCCCAAACTCAGTCTCCTAAGAGCTGAAGTTGAATTGTGATCAGCGCTTAGACTGAATCACCATTTGTTTTTACCAAAGTTGTTTTTGTTTCATTCAATTGCCCTTTAAACAGAACTCCAAGAGCTATTTGAACTTCAAAAGTAGCCATCACACTGACTGTGGCCCATGAGGACTCTGGTCTTTTCCCCTTTGGTCTTTCCTTCCCTTTCTGAGAAAGAAGACAATATGGCTCGTAATTCTCACCTCTCCTCACTTCAAGGCCTACCTTTCCACACATGTGCAGACATGTTGGCTTTATGTTTCTGACCAAGCAAAGGATGACAAGATGATCACTGTTGAATGAGCAGATAGGTGCCTTGTTACATGCCTAAAGAAACTTTCTCCCCAAAGTAGACTGTGGTCCCTGCTTTGCAATCCAAAGAAATCAAAGGCAATGGTTGTCCAAGTGAGCGCAGGCTTTGCATATGTATCAATTCCAAGAGCTCATTGTATGACATGCACTGGATGACTGCCAGCCACTGTCAGCCTGTTCAGAGATTAAGAAGGGAAAAGAAGAGTCCACAAGTTTATTCTGACTTTCATGAAAAATGTGAATTATTGAAGAACATTGGCCATGCATTGTGGGACAGTGAGTGATCAGAATTGGTCCTGGTGATGTTAATCCAGGTTTTGTTGGGCCACCTGCTGGCTGTGCAATGATACACAGTCTGCTTCATTTTTAAGGCCCTTGGTTTTGTGTTATTACATGGATATTATTATTACAGGGATATTATGAGAATTAAATGGGATTACATACATAAAAATAATTTGTACACCATATATGACCATCGCATATGAATTTAAGGGGTAAAGGTAGATGGAACACACACCACTTGTCAATCAAGAAAGAATACAGAAATGCATCAGTTGATTATACTGTACCCCACAAATATGTAGAATACTATGTGTTAATTCAAACAGCAACCCCAGGCTGGGGAGAGGGCTCATCTGGTAAAGTGCTTGTTTCCCAGGCATGAGGACCTGAGTTCAGATTCTCAGAACCTACATGACAAGCTGGATGTGACAGCATGTACCTATCCCAGCACAGGAAGTTGGAAACGAGAAGATCCCTGGGTCTTTCTGGCTAGTCTAGCTGAATCAGAAAGTTATAGGTTCAGCGAGAGTCAAGATCTCAAAGTTAAGGTGGAGAGTGACAGAGGGAATACTCGGTGTTGAACTCTGACTCCACACTCACATGCCCAATATGAAAAGAAAAATTAGTCTTTCAAGATGCATAAATCTACAATTGCTCTAGAACACAGGATGAAGTTTTAATAATGTGCCAGAATAACATGTCAGAATATTGGAGGAACCCCAGAAAGACTAAAAGCAAGTAGGACAAAATTAATAATAAAAAACATTGTTAAGAGCTGAAATATGAAAAGAATTAGAAGAAAAAAGTTACATAAGTTCCACAAACTTAGAGTTAAAGGACCTGAGAAGCATCTTGACGAATATTTGGGGCTCCATTGTGTCTGCATACAACATTTTCTTTATCCACTCATCTACTGATGGACTGGTTCTATTTCTTGGCTATACACATGGCCAGGCAGGTACTGTCAAATGTTGAAGAATCCCAATGAATTCTTAATGGAATACAAGTAAAGAAAGTCATATCTGTATTCATCATAACCAAAACATTGGACGGCTGAGATAAACCATTGATCACTAGAGATCTCATTGAGTCCTTGTCAAAACAGTGGGTAGAAGTAGGCAGTGGGACAATGTAAGGTGTTGAAATAAAGCATCAACTTAGATTCCAATATGCAGGCAGGGTAGTGATGCAACCCCAGCACTCAGGAGGCAGAGACAGGGGGATCACTATATCTTCAAGGACAGCCTTTTCTACACTGCAATTTGGGATCACCTGGGGCCACAAGCATAGAGAGACCATGACAAGAAAACAAAACAAAACAAAACAAAACCAAAAAAAACCCCTAATAGCCAACAGAGCTATCTTTCAGACATTAAGGGGAACTAGAGATGGCCCCAGGTTTTAAAAGAATTAAAAAAAAATAAATCCTAAAGGAAGCTTTTAGACTAAATGTACAGGTCACCAACAAGTCCAGTCACCTGAAAAAAACAAAGACACTAGTGAACATATTGTGTAGGGAACATTAAAAGTCTGTTTTCTATTTCTCCTTTCTTCAGATTTAGAAAACAACTGCACAAGATGTGAATCATTAAATCGGGGACTCGAACACATGGAAGTGTAATAGGTTTGACAACAATACCCCAAAGGGGGGCTTGGGGACAAAAGCTGTGATAGAGTGAAGCAATGATACCAAATGAACACACAAATTCAGTCAACCGGTGGGAAGCTAGAGAGTGAATAATAAGATTGGCATAACAAGTTATACACCCAGTCTGCACTTTCTTCACACATCTGTTTGAAGAGATAACATGACTACGAAATCATTATATTAACCTATCGTTTGTAGTATAGAAATATTAGTGCGAAGGTGATAGCACACAAAAATGCAGAAAGAAACCAAGTTACAGAGTAGCAACATTTATAAATCTATTTATAATTAAGATAGCATAAAGTTAGCACATGTGTGAAGTGTGTGTATATGTGTGTGTGTGTGTGTGTGTGTGTGTGTGTGTGTGTGTGTGTGTGTAGGTGCTCATATGTGCCAGGCATCTTCCTCCATCACTCTCCATATTAGATTGTGACATAAGGTCTCTCACCGAACCCAAACTTACCAACTTATCCAGACCAGCTGTCCAGCAAACTTCAGGGATCTTCTTGTCTCTGCCTCCCCAGGAATTACAGACACATACTCCTGTCCTCGGCTTATATACACATGGTTTCTGGGATTGAAATAAAGGACCCCTGCTTATGAAGCAAATACTTAACTAAGTGAGACATCTCCCCAACCCCGTGTTAGTACAAAATTTAAGACAATCCCCAGGGACAGATATATACTGCAAGTGCTGGAGCAACCACTAAGAAAATGGCTCTTAAAATACAGTTTAAAAACTAATAAAATGTAGTGTAATGGTGTCACAGCAAGAAAAAAAATTACTTAATGCAAGAGATTCAGTAAAACAGTGGACAGAGGAATAAAAACAGAAGTGGCATCTATAAAATAAGTAGCAAAATAGCAGAAATTGATACAATCATATCAACATCAATGTTAAACACAAATCTATTGCAAGGCAGAGGGCTGTCTTCCCTTTCTTTGTGGGTCTTCCCTCTGGGAATATCTGCATTACTGAATTCCCCCTCTTCATGAAACACCAAGCTCATTAGATGAGGGTCGCCTTAATGGTCTGACTTTAATTTGATGACCTCGGTAAAGAATTTATTTCTGGACCAGAGAGACGGTTCAATGGGTGACAGGCTTGTAGCACAAGCCTGACGGCCTGAGTTAGATTCCCAGAACTCACAGTTAAGAAAAGAACAGACTTCTGAAAGTTGTTCTCTGACCTCCATATGCATTCCATGACCCCCCTCATACACACCCACAAGTAACAGTAGACTCAGTTTTCAAATGAGGTCACATTGTTTACTGGGGTAAAGATTCAATACATGAATTTTTGAATGGGAGGACAGAACCCAATCACATTACTTATCTTATCATCGTACCTACACGTGAACACGAAGCGAGGAAACGGCCAGATGCAGTCAGCTCTAGCTAGGCCAGTGTGATGGGCAATGAAGCAGAGCTCTGGGCATCCATAGAGAAGGGCAACTTCCTCTCCTGCATCTTTCATCTTCTCTCTTCTTTCCACAAAGCACTCTATCAGAGACACCACAAACCAAGGAGGTCTACTGCAGAGGAGAGGCCCTGCCCAGGGCAGGACCCAAGGCACTTCTCCTGAGTCATCTTGGTAAAGGCTGGCCCTAATTCTATTTGTATATGGCTCAACCTCAAACACCAGCTATAGATGAGTACTTTAATTTAGGGTGATGAGTGGCATTTGCGGTCATCCTCCCCTGGAGAACCCGGAATCTGCTGTTTTCTGGCAAACAGACAGCTCTGAGTGTGTCTTTACTTAAAGGTTTTCCTTAGGAAGGGTGAATGGGGCCTTTCAGAGGAGACAGAGCATTTAGAAATTCTGGGCAATCCTAATATATGAAGAAAACCAAAGATACATCTCACACCATCAGCTTATGAATATGTATGTCTCTCTGCTGTGGCAATCTCTCAGCCACAAAATCACAGCGAATTAGAATGTTTTTCCTGGGGAAAAGTGCCCGTCACTGTGAGCAGAAAACACAGAGTCCTGGTGCTGTTGGTTGTGAACCCACCCCTTCCTTATAAATGAGCTGAGAAACCGAGTAAATGCTGCAGATTCGTGCAGTGAATTCAGGCAGATTTGAATTTCAGATCTGCCCCGGTGGCCAACATATGAGATGTCTGTATTCAGGGTAGAGCTTTTTTCCTTCTTTTTTTTGGCAAGAATACCGACTGTTGGATTATTTGCTTTGCATATTTTTTATACTTGAACCAGCATATATAGAATATCTTTAAACAGATATGCATTTATCTTCAAAGAATGAAGTACTCACTGGACTGGATAAAAGTGTAAGGAATAGCTTAGCACTCAGCCCCTCCCAGCTGTTAGTAAAGATCTGGGAGATTTTCTCTACCCTGTTCCCACTGCATTGGTAGCATAAAGAAACATATATACTCTTTCCCCAAATGAGAACTCTCAAGGCAAACGTTTCTGGAATTTGTTTGGTTGCGCAGAGGCCAAGCTACCAAATCCATTTCCCACACTGTGTACCTCTTACATGTTACACAGATCAGGGTGGGCCTGGCTAGAAAGAACACAGGCTCTGGACTCAGAGTATCTGGCTGGAACTGAGAGCCTTCACTTCTTAATTGCATCACTGGACCAATGATTTCAATGTCTGATCTGGTTTCTGTCTGTCTGTCTGTCTGTCTGTCTGTCTGTGTCTCTCTCTCTCTCTCTCTCTCTCTCTCTCTCTCTCTCTCTCTCTCTCTCTCTCTCTCTCTCTCTCTCTCTGTATTAATGTATAAACATGTATTTGCATGCAGATACACGTGTGGAAGCCAGAGGTCCACCGCAGGTGTCTTCCTCATTAACACTCTACCTTTTTATGAGATAGCATCTCTTGCTAAAGCTGGAATTCACCAATTTTGCTGGACAGTCTGGCCAGCAAGCCCCCAAGATAAGATTCTGCTGTCTCTGCCTCCCCAGCACTGCAGTCACAGGCACTTACCAGTTGGGTCTTCATGTTTGCACTTTACTGACAGAGTCATCGCTTGGTTTCTTTGTTTCTAAAGTTAAGTGGCTCCTTTAGGTGTTTGAGAGAGTAACAGTGGCCACAAAATGTGTCTCAGGGAAAGGTCGCAGCACAAGAGGAAAGAAAATGCCCACCAGAGAAGTAGCTATAGGAGGGCAGAGAACGTAGATGTCTTAGGGTTTCCATTGCTGTGAAGAGACACCATGACCATGGCAACTCTTATAAAGGAAAAACCTTGAATTGGGCTGGCTTACATTTTCAGAAGCTTAGTCCATTATCATCATAGTGCAACATGGTGGCATGCAGGCAGACATGGTGCTGGAGAAGAAGCTGAAAGTTCTACATCTTGATCTGAAGGCAACAGGAAGTGGTCTGAGAGTCAGACTGAGTGATGTTTGAACAAAGGAGACCTCAAAGTGATATGTTTCCTCCAACAAGGCCACACCTCTAACAATACCACTCCCTATGAACTTACAGGGGCCAATTACATGCAAATTACCACAGTAGACAATCTGGTCTTGGATAAATGTGGTGCAGAGGCCACACAGTCAGTCCTAAAAGCAAGACGCAAGCTAACTGTATTCACAAAGCATGGTGTACGCTACAGAGCACAGTCCACATGCTCACACGCCGGACCTCACTTGTTTTGCTTAGCAGCCCTAAGGAGGGGGCATTAGCATCATCATCATGTAGAGGCTAAGTCAAGTAATCTATTCAAAGCCACAGAACATATACAGTGTGGAGCCAGGAATGAAAATTGAGTCTGTCTGACTCCAGATTCTGTGGTTTCCTGTTACAGCAAACTGTGTCAAGTAATAATATCAACAATGATAATAATAAATGTCTTGACCCTGTCAAGTCCTAGGGGAGCCTGGCTGTGCTCCTAAAGCCTGCTTTCAGAAGGTCAGTCTTTCTCCACTCAGGCTTACTGCTTGCCCCAGTGTCTGCCCTGATTCTGGTGATGCCAGGTCTCAGTGCTGGGCTTTCCCACCTCCCAGCTTGACCCTCATTTGCCCTTCCGAGACTGCTTGAAATTTATGGTCTCCTTTTTGTGCCCACATCCAAGCTCATCACTCCCATGAATGCTCACTCATGATGCCAGAGCAGAGTCTGCAGTCTGTCCTGTTTAGCTGGAAAACTGAGACAAGAGGAAGGCTTGGTCCAGAAAATGGAATTTTCATCCCACTCACTCATTCTGCTGCTTGAGATCTCAGCAACTTTGGGAGACCTGTTGTGAGCACCCAGCCTGGCTTAGGGGTTTAAAGGCCTCCTTGTACTAAGATCACCAGTCTCTGGACTGTCTCTCTCATCCTATTACCATTGGTCACAACCTCTGTTGTGTTCAACTCATTCACGACTGTCTTCTCCACCAGAGTCTGTTTTGAAAGAGTGTGCATCTTACTGGCCAGGAGCCTCTGGCACTTTATGTGACCTCAATCACATAGTAAGTAGAAGCTCAACAAGTACTTGTTTAGTAAATGATTTGGTTTTGCACAGCATAGGGTGAATCAGTGCACTGTTACACAGTTAAGTTCAGTCATCAGTGTAATTATGCACTTAACAATTTCTCAGCCCTGATTTGGGAATTGGTGAGTTTAACGGTTTCTGGTGAATACATTTTAAATGATATGAACAGAATTTTTTTAAATGGCAATACTCAAAAAGTTAAAGGCTGAGTTAATGTTTTTCCTCTAAAATTTGTGATACCTTAGCTCCTTTGGCATCATGCAAATGCTGTTTCCATCAAGATTCTGCCCTCAGCTTAATTTGAAGAAATGTTCAATTTGTTATCATTTATTTCTTTCCCTCTATCGTCTTAGGACCTTTCTTAAACTAATGCCTTTCCTCCACATTCCCCAGGTCACGGAAGCAACATTATCCAAAGTTTATTCAAACTTATCTGAACCTTTGGGGCTAGAAATTAGGTGGGAACTGTTTTCTTCAGGAGATTTCTAGTGCTTTTTGGCTTTAAATGGCTGGAAGTGGAACAAGAATAGCTTTTCTTGCGGTATTTTGGTTTCTCCTCCCAACCCAAACCAGGAAGTGCAGAGACATACAAAAATTAAAAGAAAGGGGAAAAGTTAACGCAACTTTTTGAACTTCATACATGACTTAGGTTCGATTTCAGTTTGAGGCAAAGGTTCAGCTGAGAGCTTGTTGTATCCAAACCACTTGATCCTTCCCCTGAAATTACTGGTAGGAGAATATATGTAAGAAAAAAGGGAATTGGTGGTCTGTAGGGTCATTGTACAACTGCATGTTCTGTGGGAATGTTGTGCTAACAGAGTTCACAGGATGGCAACTGTGGTAAGCACAAGACACACAGAGGGCACACTCATGTCTCATGTCTACCCCGGTATTTGCTTATTATCTGTCTCCGATCTTTTATCTACCTATCATATATAAACATATATATTATACCATACTTATCATATCAATCTCTTGTTTACCTATCATCTATCTATCTATCTATCTATCTATCTATCTATCTATCTATCTATCATCTATCATCTATATCTATCTTCCATCTTTGGGAAACATAAGATAAATATGTTTCAGTTACGTTCAGAACCAAAAGCTAGAGCTGTTCCAATCTGGTTGGCTACAGTCAATTCAGAATCCCATGAGAATTATTGGCTAGACTGTGAAGGAACAAGAGCGACATTCAAAAAGCAACTGGTCAAACGATTAGAAAGTGAAGGCTCAAATCATTGGGGTTAGAGACTAAAGTTTCAGAGAACCAGATTCCATGCACAGTCAATATACAGCAGTAGGATTTTATGAATGGTATAGACACCAAGCCTGCTGTAAACTGTCAGTTTATACTCATGGACACTCACAGGTCAAGATGAGAGGCTTGTTCAGTGGCCTGAAAAGTGTCTTCAGCTGAGACACACTGACGAGCAGCTCTATGACTGGGGGAGAACTAATTTACCTGATAAATGCCAAAGGAAGAGAGCTGCTTTCTCTTTGTCTCACACCCATAATCTTAGCACTGGGATGCTAAGGCAGGAGGATTGTCATGAACTTCAAGCCAGCCTGGGCTACAGTATGAGACCCCTCTCAAATAAAAATGTCAAGAAGGTAGTAATTTTCTCACTAAAGAATCATCCATTGGACCAGTCACATAGCTCAAGACTCACTTTTCAGTGACCTGGTGGCATTGGTCAGACCTGTCTGCACATAATGATGTTTTAATAATAAATATGCCACCTGACATTGGAATCTTCACCAAGTTTTAATTCTCTTGCAAAGGTATGCTAGTACGAATGATTACATCATTTATGCAACATACTAACCCCTCCATCCAAAAGCCTTCTCATTTCCTTTCATGTTTTTATTTCTGGCACTTTGATCCTGGTTATAGTCTTGAAGTATTTCAGTGATGGATATTTTAAGTACGCTTCAGTATTAATATTGTATTTCACATGGCATATCCCTGGGCACATTATTTTGTAAAACATGCTAATGACTCGTTTGAAATATTTATTTTTCACCTATCTATCTGTTTAAATGTTAAATGACTATCATGATATCTAGCTACCAAAACTTTCAGGATAACTGGCGATAAAAGTTTTAGTGATATTCTAAGATGTTTCTTGTGTTTAATGTAGAATAGTTTTTTAGCAAATTAGTGCACTATTGAAATATAGGGTAGATTACCAGCATTGACTGTTTTCTCTTTGGATATATTATAATAACTATATTCAATATGATATACCTAATTAACTTTGCAGAAACCACAGCAGTGCCGTGTTAAAAGAGAGTGGGTTCAGCTCTGTAGAGGGAGAAATGGAGGCACTGATAGGCGGTCCTCTGCCAGTCATCCTAGCTATTGCACAAGACAAGGGCCTCTGTCAGGTTTGGAGTTGTCTTAGAATACACGGAGTCAGCCCAAGGTCACAGCAGAAGCAGCTGCTGACCATGGTGGGGTGGACAAGCACGGGTCAACTCTTTTGTTTCTTGAAGGTTTCAGGTCCCTTCTAGGGGCCATGCTTCTAGACTAGCTGTGCATCTCCTCAGCCCCTGTGGAAAAGGACAGGAGGGCCTTTTGTAGAACTGCCCTCAGTGCCAGGCGAAAGGCATGCCAGATTTTTCAAGGAAAGTGGATTTCCCTTGTGTGTTCTGGCTTACGAAATTTGTCTCATTCATTTTAGGAATAAAATTGTCTCACCTTCTAACCAGCAGAATAGGCCAAGCTCAACAGCCAAAGGCTTGTTTCTCTGGGTGATTCTGAACACCCTGAGAATGGGAGCTGGGTGGAAAACATAAATGTATGAATAAAGAATCAGGAGGCTGACTCATCTTCCTGCAGTGAGCACTTCATCTGTCAAACGGTTGCCTTCATTGTGAAAAATATTATTTTGTTTAGGATACAAAGTGTTGGTAGGGTAACAGAATCTGAGGCATTTTTATTCAAAATGGAAAATAGACAAGAGACAAGCAAAGCAGTGCCTCCACCCATGTATGGCTCAAAAGCAGGCTTGGGACATTGGCCCAGTCAGTAAAGTGCTTGCTTTACAAGCACAAGGACCAGAGTTCAATCCCCAGAGCTCTCACAGAAAAGATTGATGGAGTGGCAAGCCCTTGTAATCTTAGCAGTGGTATGAGAGGTCCCAGAGATGTGTGGTCCCTGGAAGCTCTCTGACCAGCTAGCCTAGCCTACCTGAAGAAAGTCTAGGCCAGTGAGAGGCTATCTCAAATAAAAAATGGAAGGCGCCTGAGGAACAACACCTAATGTTGTCCTCTGACCTTCACACACAACCTCCACACACCAGGCAGGCAGACAGGGACCCTGACAGGTGAAGGATATTTGAGTCCCATAGGCAGTTACGTTCTTGGGGGACCCAGCTACAATATTATACATTTCTAATACTAGTAGTTTTTGCTTAAAATCAGCCAGAAGTACCACTCCTCTCCATTTATGTTTCTGTATATAGGCATATGTGTTTGTTTGTGTGGTCCTGTG
>CABHPR010136314.1:0-25544 GCA_902168415.1 Peromyscus melanophrys
GGGGGGGGAGTGGACAGGACATGGCAGTGGGAGGATTATAATCAAAACACACGATACATATGCATCAAATGATGAAACACAATATTGTGTACAATTAGTATATGCTTATGAAATTGAAAATACAGAGATGTGAGATTAAAAAATGTTTAACATTTTTGTCAAATGTCTGAAAGTAGAAGAGAAATAGAAATCTTTAGTTTTGAGTGGTCTGTAAAGTACAAATAGGGTATTCTCCATGTAGCTGGCTTCCAGAGAGGACGGGCAGTGCACAGCAATGAGGAGAACTTGCTTCTCTGCTAATTCAAGCCAACGTGTTGTGCAGGCATAGATTTACACTAACAAGATAGACAAGCTTAGCCAAGTGGAGGTAGATAAAAATCTATCTTAGCTATAAAGGAAAATATATTCTAAGGCAAAGAAGAAATCAATACAGTTTAATTTGTATTCCAGGATTTTCAGTAATTGCTAATAATCTAATGTTAGGTCCATCAAAGTCAGAAACCACAAATTACAATATATAAGTAAGTTAAATGTGAAAAAAAATCTTACGATATATTCAGAGAATGTGAAACAACAAAATAAACTATTAAAAACCCTGAACTGTTTATGGTTCTGCAATGAAAGAAAAATATGCACAGAGAGAAAATTTACCCTTTTCAATCATCCCTGACAGGATGGTGCTCCATGCACCATGCTTTTGTTTCTTCCACCAAAATGGAACAATGCCACAGCACAAAACAAAGCTACACAGAAAGGGAATATCTGTGATGATGGAAGCCATTTAAAAAATTGCTAGGAAGCAGAGCCCCTGGGGAATGACAAACTCATCAGACAAGTGGGATCTGTAGTCACATGCAGCCCCACAATCGCTCCAGATTCTTCCCCTGTGGCAGGATTGGAAGTGGTGAGATCTTATCAAAATTCTAACTGTGGGAGTTCGAACTGAAGCCAAAGGATATTAGAGGAGAAACTCACCAAAGCAGACTAGAACAAAGACCAAGACCCCAGCCTCCTTCTTGAGGCCACCTAGGAAGACACTGCATGAGGGTATGAGAGAAGCTCTTCTCTCTGGTGAGGTCCCCTCACACAACACATGGGTTAGTTGTAGATGAGGGAAGGTCTAAGCCTCAGTAAGTTAAAATAGAGATTATAGAAAGCATTCTAAAAATTTTTTAATTGATTTTAATTTTGTGAATTTATATTTTTTCACAATCATATTTATTCATGACACATATATCAGTCTTGTTATATGATAGATACAGAGCACGCCATATAGAAATATTATATACACAACTTGTTTCAATTAACCTATAGAAATAACACATAAGGGCCTGTTCACAAATTCACAAGAAGCAACTCTAAAAGGTGAAGTTTCATGAAGTGACTACAAGAATTTGGTCAGAAAAAAAAGAGAATGGGTGTGGAAAAGCCTTATCTTTGTGGGTATATTCTCTAAAGATACATCACATAAGTTCAAGTATCAATCAGAAATCAAGTAGAAAATGCCAATAAATACTAATAATGAAGTGTTTTAAAAACAATTAAGCCCTTTAAGTGAAGTCACCATAAAGCTCTTAGAATATTATCAGAATTTCAAGCAAGAATTAAATACACGTGCATAAAGGATCCTTAGTGGCGATTTCATCTACTTAAATTACAATAGAAAACATTATAAGTTTATGCTATGAGAAACATAAAGAATTCTAATTAATTGAGAGACCCATTGAAAAGAGAAACCACACAAAACACAGACTATGGAAAAGCATGCAAGCTCCAAACTAAGTTTCCAAGAAGTCACAAAACCCAAACCTATTTCAACAAACATAAACCCATAAGACAGAGGAATAACTGATGAGTCAGCATAATAATGCAATGAGAAATGACAGAAGTGAGTGGCAAAATAACCAAGAAATAAGATGAGGCAAATAGTAGATGCCTGGAACTTGGCTACTAAAGCTCAGTAGCGGGCCTGTTCTGGAATGTGGGATCGAGAGAATGATACTGCTGCACTGGGAAGGAGAGCCTGAGAGAAAACAGATTGCTGTTGCAATTACGAGGTGAGATGCTGTCAGGAGAAGCATCTCAACGTCTGTTTCCAGCATGTGTCTTTCTCTTTCTTTCTTCCTGCACCCATCTCAGTTCCACTTTTAAAATCCAGCAATGTATCATGACCCACAATGACAGCTTTACCAGCAAGAAAAATCACTATCATGTGTCCAGCCCTACAACTGGAGTCATTACTCTGGCCCACAACTGGAACAGAGCAAACAGGCTGAGTGTGATCATTCTATGAGCAGTGTCCCTTCTCCCAAGTACATTATGTTCCTGTCTTCTTTCAATAAAAAATCAATTCTGTACGTAGACTGTCACCCGCGGCCCTATCACAGGCAGCTAGATGATTCTCCTTACCCAGCTTTACTTTTTCCCGGGATATACTCTAATCCCTGTGACATGTTTGACAGATGATGTGCGTGTGTGTGTGTGTGTGTGTGTGTGTGTGTGTGTGTGCATGCATGTGTTGTGCGTGTGTGCATATGTGCTTGTGTGTGTGTGTGTGTGTGTGTGTGTGTGTGTGTGTGTGTGTCCTGGAAAGTACAGCACACTTCTTGTCAGGCTTCACCCATTACTCCAAGTATAAGATTAGAACAATCAAATTTCCTTTTAAAAAGACATGAGCTAGGAATTGAATAGGAAGCAATGACCACAGAAACCTGTACTATCCTCCTAGGAATCATACATCCCATTTCAGGAAACTCCACACACTGATCACACAATCATGTCCACATGTAAGAATTTGAAGTTTGAGCACCCCAAACCAGCAAGCTAAATGCAAAAGGATCAGGTTTATTTATCAGAGTTGGGGTGTTTTGCTGTCTTTCCAAAGAAATTATCCACAATCATGTCAGTTGTCTTTCTTTTATTGCAGGGATAAGTCCTGAGATTTAAGATAAGACAAGAAGAAATGCTATGCTGAAGGGAAAAGAAGAAAGGAAACTGCAGAGGGTAGTTACACATGGCAACCTCCCACTCAGCTTACATGGTTCCTCTTGTTTTCACCCAAACCCATTAATGTCTACAGAGAATGAGTGTGGCCTGGAGAAAAGAGATTATTAGTCAGGAATCTCCTATCAAAATGTGGTACTCTGCTTTCCCCAGGGGCTTTTGTTTTCAGGATGATCAACTGAGGTCAGGGATCAGAAAGGATCTTCTCCCAAATCAGCTTCACCTGTGCCCAAAACACAGCCAGATCAGCCACATTCTATTTTACTTGTATTTAGAAGAGAGATTCCCTTTGGAGCATCTCTTCACAAAAATGAACACATTTATCTCAAAGATGGCATGTGACATTTCTACACATTTCAAGTGATTTGAATATTATTTAAAGTAGAATTCATAATTAGAAGCCAGATTAATAAACCTGATCTTCAAATATTTCAGAAATCAGAGGGACAGGGACAGAGAATGAATACAGTTGATATTTGAGGATATCAGCCTACAGCAACCTTTCTTTTTTTTCTCTGAGAACTACTTCATCCACATTAGAAAGGACTTCCCTGCCTGTTTCTATAATGCCATGGATATATCTGAATATATACCGCAGATAACTGAAATAAAGCAAGTATTTTTTTAATCTAAAATGAATCAGTTAAGATATCTCTTCCCCAAGAATATGAACAGAGGTGACAGAAACTTAAAAATAAGCGACCCGGAGAGGTGGCTCTGAGGCAAGGCGGCCGGCCTGCAGCGGCAGAGGTGGCGAGTTCGAGTCCCGCGACCGCCAGGTGCGAGCGTGATGACGTCATCATGCTCGTGGGAAAAAAAAAAAGAAACTTAAAAATAGGCCAGTCACTTTTGTTCAGTAAGCCACACTGAAGAGAAAACGCAATCTGGATCCTGAGAAAGAATAAAGAAGACACAGAGACCAAAGCAGACACTTGAAGAAGGGTTGGGGAGATGGCTCAGTAGTTAAGAGCACTTGATACTCTTGCAAAGGACCTGGGTTCAGTTCCCAGCACCGACATGATAGTTCACATCTAGAACTCTGATTCCAGAGGATCTGATGCCCTCTTCTAGCCTTCAGGCATGGATGTATATGCATACATATATGTAGGCGGCATGAAAGTCTTCGTGCTCACACGTACGCACTAGGGGAACCTGGAATGTTAAACACACAGGGTTGTTCCTTCAAAGGAAGATGTGTATAACCTGTTATCTGACCAGAAGGCTGGAAGTGGACATGGTTAGTAGCCTGGTGACCTGTGTGCTATCTGTGTAGCTGGGACCATACCAGATCCTTCCCCAAACCTTTATCATAAGCTTTTTTTCCCTCAGTAAACCTAGAGAAACTATCTTTATGGAAGGTGTCACATATACTTTTGATGTAGTCACGTCTGATCTTTATTTAGCTTACTTTGTTTCTCAAGAAGATTTATGTTTGCTTTATTGTGCACATGGGAATGAGTTAATTATCACCAGGAAAGTTTTCACCAAACTGTGCTGTGCTTAAATATGCCTAAAATAAACTACTCAGAGTCAGACTCCCAAAGTTTTAACCAACACCAGCTGCTTAGTCATGTTAAACCAAATTGCAATCTTGCTTCACATGGATAGTTACTCTGCTGGCTGTGGTGGTTGCAGAAACCTCTGCACTTATATGCAAATACTCACACAAATAAAATAAATGCATAAATAAACACATACTTGAAAGAAATATGCAGAGAATAAAGATTGTTGTTTGGATTCCTGCAGCACCCCATACACCAGCTTCAGACCCTAAATTATCTACCTGTGTTTGAGTTCAGTAAAATGCCTCAATCCATTATAATGCTTTAGATCAGAAGTGACTTAAACATGGTTCAAACTGGTTTAAGAAAACAAAGATCTAGTTAATCTATTTAAAGGAAGCACATGATTGCTGTGTTACAGATCTGGAATGTGCATCAATGTCCCTTGAGTTAAGAAGTTTAGTTGCAGCTAAGGGAAAATGGTAGAAACTTAAGAGCTAGGGCCTAGAGGTAGTTTTTCAGGTGACAGATGTGGGCTACCATGGAAATCATGAAGCTGTAGTCCTCTCTTCTTTCACTGTGGCCATGGAGTGTGAGCTATTTTTCCGGTATGTTTCTGTCATGTTGCACTACCTCACCACAATCTAAAAGGGAAGGGGTCAATTGATCAACACAAAAACCTTTGAAACTGTGAGCCAAATAACATTTCATCTTTATAGGCTACTTGTCTCTGCCATTTTTTGTAGTAACTTATTAAATGGATGGCTATAGAGACAAGGGACTTGGAAGATTGAAATTTAGCACTCAGATATGGCAAAGATACCTTCTCTGTTTCTGCATTTATGTCTTCCTGTTGACTGGTTCCTTTTAAATGATGGGTAAAACTGATGTTGGCTGGTTCATAAATACATCCTCCTCACTGAGCAATCTCAGTGCTAAAGGAACCTCTTTCTCAACCTCTAAATTATCAGTCATGATGAGGATTGTGATTGACTTGTCAAGATCATTTGGCTCATATGAACTATTCAGTATGGCCATGGGAAAAGCAAAGATTGAACGCTACTGAACTTCTTTACACCCAATGCTGTAGAGCTGACTGAGAGAGTGAGAAAGAGAGCCTGCAGTGAATGTCATGATGAAGAATAGAGCATGTCCAGTAGTCAGCCTAACACTACATCAACAATAGGACAACACTTCTACTTTCTTAGCAATTATAAACTGGTCTTATTTAGGTTACCTCAGGTTAGTTTTGCTCACAATCAAAAGGATTTTAATTAAAACGTTTCTGGAAATCAAACATCTTGAGTTATTGAAAATGAAACTTAATAACAATTGGTCCTACTGTTTTTCAGTGGAAACGTTGAAGCTGGATTTTGCAGTAACATTGTCTTGGGCTTATTTATGAAATGTGGGCATGGTTTATTAGGGAGCCTTCAGTCTTTCTTGGGAAAGTCAAGGCTGCTTATCCTCACATATATAAAATGAGAAATGGGAGCTGCTAGTTGGCTGCTATGTTCATGTCTAGTCTCACCTTTCTCTGAGTCTATAATTCTAAGAGCATGTCCCTCCAGCCCAAATAAAGCATGATTATTTTTTTAAGATGCCATTAAATCTGTTGATTTCAGATCCTACTCTGATTTTTCAGTGCAGCATTTTACTTAGCAACAAATGAGAACTATAAAAGTAAGGAAATGACTTATTTAATTATGCCACATATTTATAAGATATTGTGAAGCTATTTTAAAATCAGGTCATGGCTTATAATAAAGTCAGAATTTAAAAGTCATGAATAAATTGAAATTCTCTATATTCAGTTCATTTTCGTGTTTGTGTTTATCAGATTCTAAGTGCTTATCATGTGCTTGGCACTATTCTTAAGAGTTAGAACACAATAATGACCTCATTCCTAACTTGGAAATTAAACAGGAAGTAAGTAAAGAGCATAGAAATAAATATATTATGAAGGAAATTAAGGAACTGTCTAACAAAAAAGTAGAGGCTACTCACTGGCTCATTCAACAAATTATTTAAGCATTGACTAACAGCTATGTACCATTCCAAACACCACTGTAATTGGACCTCTTTGTAAAAGATCAATGGCCACAGGCAAGATAGGTCATTGATAATACCACCTTAACAAGGAATAAACTACCTACCATGGCAGTTAAATACATTGTAGTCCAAATAGAAGCTATTGTGAAAGACAATTTTTTCCTGAGGGGATAGAGCACCTTTTTGTCCTCAGACATTCATTTGGTGTGAAGGTTTCTTTATGTTGCTATCAGAAAGGAAGATCAGAAGCATGCATATGGAAAGGGCAATAATATTTCTTTCCTTTGGTATTGCAGACAGTAGATTAGGAACACTTGGACCATTGTAATATCATAAACAACATTTTATTAGTCCATTCTGTTGATGGAGTCACATTATTTGGAGTAATAGAAGAAGTAGCAAGTAAGTTTAAGCCATTGGGAAGATAACAATTTCTTAAAATACTGAAGATAATCTGCCTTATCAGTAAAATATCTAACTCTCCTATGGCCTGGAATATTTCAAAGAAAAATAAACATTATAACATTATTTTGTCCCTAAATTTTCACTCTGAATCACTATCCAGAGTTTAAAATATCAGTACATTGATATGTCATGAGCAATTGTGTTATGCTATCCAGAGCCCCCAATTCAGAACTGAAGGGCTCATTTCCCAGCCATTTCCCAGCTTCTGTAAGAGACAACAAAAGATTATTCACAACTGCATCTTTTTCTGAGTAGCGTCGTCACAGACCAGTGGTGGGTCTATTCTGCAGGCTAATGGGGGGATAGCAGTAGAAGCAACATCAAGGAGTCTCTTACACCAATTGGAAGCTGCCAAACTGATGGAGTGCCAGAACCCTCTCTGAAGGTCATAAGCTACCTTCCATTCAAAGATGGAATGGTGTCCTCCAAGTGAGAGTGGCCCTGGATGGCTGTCATCTGGCCATGTAACTTTAGTTTCCGTAATTCTAGAATGTCTGTTCCACAGAAGTGGTGCTGTTTTAACCAGGCACATATTAAAGACATTAAAGCTTAAGTTATGGTTTTTGCTCCTGTTGCTCCAATTAGTTTCTTGTGGGGTGGTGGGGGAGAAATCATAAAAAAGGTAGGAAGAGAAAGCTGGAGCCGAGAAGGAGTAATTAACCCTGATAATTAAAAAGAGATAAAACAACTACAAGTGGACCATAAAAACTAAACTTGGCTCACAGTGATTCACGGGGGAGTTTTGGGAAATGAGGATGTCTAACAACCATGTCCTGAAAGAAACATACAGAGGCGAGGTTCTGCATTATCTCCACCAGTAAGAACCCACAAAGCAGCAGTGCTCACTCATAGTAGAAAAGGCAGGCAATGTGCCTGAAGCTCAATTCAACCTTTGCATAGGTTTTGTAGATTAAAAGAACAGTTGTACTCAGAACCTTTGCCATGTCCTCAGATCCAATGACCGGCAGAAAGAGTGTAACAGACGGACAAGTGTGCTGCATTGTTTTAAGACCCACCCCAGAGCAGAAGGACAGACACCCCAGCTAGTGGCAACCAGCAGTAGAGTACAGCTAGCATCTCCTTTAGAGTTTCAATTTGGCAGATGCCAGCCACTTTGTTAGCCATCATAGCCTCACCCCTCTGTCTATAGTCTGTACCTTGTGAATGTCAGGGTACGAAGGACTCAGTCCCATTATTCTAGTTCAAGTAACCCTATAGGAAAATCCCCTCACATCCCTCCTGGCAAATAGAGCTTGGACTTGTACAGACGACATTTGCTCACTGAAAGTTCTGCTTCCTTTATCTTCCACAGAGGTTGTACCAAATTTATTTCCCATTAAACATTCTGTCCATAATTCACCATCTCAAAGCAGGTTGCTGTTTTTATATTCTTTATTTTGTGCTAGGGACTGAACACAGGCAAATGCTCTCCCAATGAACTTATGATAAGAATGTATCTGGTGAGAATTCAAATATGGAATTCCAGACCTCCAGGTCTTCCTTAACCCACTGCTTACTGCAAAAAAACAGACAGGAATACTGAATGTGACATACACCCTACATATATCAACTTAAAAGGGTGTGTTTTCACAGAGCAATAATCTTGATGCACTGGCATGCTGAGAATTATTCTAAATTGTTCAGAGTTTTATTCTAATGTGAATTGAAACCAGGACATTAATGAGAAATGCTGCTACATCAGACCTTCATTATATGGTTAGCTTGGCCACATGATAAACACATTAGTGCTATAAAGAATGGCATCTACTGAACATTTCCCCCAACACTAGCCATGTATCTGTGAAAACATCCCATGAGAAAATATGGAATTCTTCCTGATTTCATAAACTATGAAAAAAACAGCTTCCACTTTTTAAGGATGTAAAGAATTCCACGTTTTCTTTGTTCTCTTGGCAATCAGTCTTATCTGAATTCTAAGAGCTTAGAGAATTAACATATTTTTAATCCAAACTTTGAAAGCATCCATCTCAGTGATTATTGTGGCAGGAAATTCTCCTCTCCTTTCAAACACCCTTTGAACAACAGAAAAGAATCATTTGGGGGTGTACCAATCCCCATGCTGCTCAGCAAAATTAACACTCCCCATTTTATTACTAATAAGCTATCTTTAATAAGCCCTTAAGTGGTCTAAGGATAGAAAAAGCACTGGTCTCTTTGTAACTTCTTTCTTCTTGGGAGTATAAAGAACTTTGAGCAGAATTAAATAAAACATGTGCAAAGCTACTAAAGCAGGTTTCCTTTCCTTCAGAGACAAGATGTATTTTAATATGCAATGCCTTGATATTGTTGATATCTTTGATAAGTGACATTATGTTAGCAACCAGAAATAGCCTTTAAATGTTTTATTTTCTCTCTAGAACTTCATGGGAGCCAGGATATCTAACTGCCTTTAAAGTGATTATTCAACTATAGGAACTTAATTATTGTCTACTTTAAACAAACTTACCTCTAATGGCTGATCATTGGTCAACACATTTGTTTTCTTTAACAGCTGTGCAAAAACAACAGAATGCCCGCCGGGACAATATTGATGAGAATTTAATAGGGGTCATTACTTCAGTTCCTTGTATCTGAAATTGGTTAAAGCTAGGTATTATGAAAACACAAGTTGTAGATTACTCTGACATCTTAAAAGCCATTCTGTTTGGAAAAGATATTAATAAATAGGGCTCAATAATTGAAACACTGATGCATTTTGGGCTTTTTAGCTGAAAGCCAAGCAATCGTTGGTAGTGAAAGCTTTATCTCAGTGTCACCACTTTCTGGCCTCTGTGACTGGCTCTCTATAGATTTCAGAATAGGGGTCATTTCCATAGCTGCAGGCCCTTTAAACATCACTTCAGCAATTGGGGTCACTGCCACTGGTTCCCAGTCTGCCTGTTCCTGTCTTCTCTCTCTTGTCTTTCTTTTCCCTAACATGCAGACGTCTTCAGACCATTGACCTAGATCTTTGCCGTGGTTAAGGGAAGCACTGTTGTGTGCCAAATCGGGATGCTTTTCTTAGAATTCTTGCCACTATGTGCCTATTCCATCTGGCTTACTTATTATCCTAGGACTGAGCTTATATGTCAGTCTTTACCCTGATACTGCTTTGACCTGTACTTGATATTAGGCAGGAACTTATAGTGATGATCAGGGCAGATAATACAAGGGATTCCCTCTGATCTGCACTGGCTATCCTTCAGCTCCCATAAGAGGAAGTCCCCTCTGTATGACAAATCTCTAACATCACCCTGCAGATACACTTGCATGAGTGAGGATACATCTCAAGGGAACTGAAATTTGGACTCTTCCTTATGCATGCAAGTACCATGGCAACCCAGTTCATTAGAATCGTAAGAATCATCTCCATTGCTCTAATGAAACACCAAAAGTCTGGCATGGCTTTCTTCCATTGAAACCACTTCTGAATTCTTTTTTGAGCAGAATGTTTTCATATCTGGAAAGTTATTGTTATATAAAAAGTATCCAAATTATTTTTACTGTAACTAGGCCATAATACAAAATGTCATTTAAAATTTCCCCATAAGATTATATAGAATAGCAGCTATTCATTTTGATTTTACTCTCCCAAAGAGATTCCCAGACATGCACACACATATACAAACACACACACATGAAAAAGCCAAAGAAAAGGGCATTTCATTCTTGCACATAACAACATAAGATGGTAGGAATCTAACTGAAGGGGCCAAGTCCCACTCCTGGGGCACTCGACTCAGGATGCACTCTATTACTGGGTTACTTCCCCAGCCCCCACCACCAGCTTTGTTGATATTTGTAGCAAGCTGTAAATATTCTACTAAAATTTCAACTTTTCAAGTTCTACTTTTCTAAGAGAAAATTCTTCTTTTTCAGTTGTCACTGATCTTTACTTTCTTAGAAATTGTCAACAACTTTTAATTCAATTGAACACAGAAACTGAACCAGATGGTCAGTGATAAGAGGAACCAAACTGGCAAACTCTTCAGGTGTCCTGCAGACTCACACACAGACATTACAGGAAGCTTTGGACATTCCTTGGTTGTGTGAGTTGATTCTCTTCAAGCACAGCAAAGGAAATGGTGTCTGCCAGAAGGAACTTCTTCCCTGTGGACCGAGGGAACAAGACACTGCTTCTTTGTTTTTCTATAATTTCACATTTAATTTCTTAGAACAGAGTCTCTCTCTCTTTTTAATAGTTTTATTGACAATGGGTTTCAAACAATATTAAATGAGATAGAAAATATTTATGATTCATATTTAAATTAAAATGCATAATAAGTCATGTTTTAATTACATCATTTCTCCCTTCTCTTTTCTCCTTCCAAACATTCCCAAATCCCCCTTCCTGCCCTCCTTCAAATTCATGCCCCTTTTCTCATCCATTGTCAACACACACACACACACACACACACACACACACACACACATACACACACACGCACACATATTATATATGTATATTCCTAACTATAACCTATTGAGATTGAGTCCATATAATGCTACTTGTATGCATTTTTTCAGGGCTGACCATTTGTCACTGAACAAACAATTGATGTGCTCTCTCAGCTTTACTCAGTTGCCTGCAGTTTTCTGTGAAGGGCTGAAGCCTCATGGGCTTTCCTACAAGCAGTTTGGAATGTTCATTGGTGTCCTCCTTGTTCAGCTCATGGGCAGTTATGTTTGTGAGACTTTACATGGTTAGCTTCTGATGTTACTAGGAGACACAATCTTACGACAAAGTATCTGATCCTATGGATCTTACAGTCTTTCTTCCCTCTGTTCTTCAATGTTCCCTGAGTCTCAGGTGCTAGAGTGTTTGTAATTTATCCATTGGGACTGGGCTCCATAGCTCTGCATATTGATTGGTTATGATTTTCTGTACTGGTCTCTATCTGTTGCAAAGAGAAGTTTCCTTGATGAAAGGTGAAGACTACACTCATTATTGGTATAAAGACAAGTGTTTACTAATTGTTATTAGGGTTATGCTGATTCAGTAAATTAGTAGTTATAGATTCTCCTACAACAACCATGATTTCACTACCACTGATTAGCTCACTAAATTTCTTGTACTAGGCACGATGACCCCTTTGTTGAGTGGGTCTTAAGTCCAATTAGAGAACCATTGGTTACTGTGAATCTATGTGTACTACTACTGCACCTTCAGGGTTATCATGTCATGCTGGTCATTGATATAGTTCTTAGGCATCATACCCGAGTAAGGATTTTGGTTGCCTCTTTCCCTTGGCACCTTGTTTGGCACCTTCTGGTACCATGAAAGTTAGTCCTCATAGAGGGGACGTTCAGATCAATTCTAGCTCAGGAGCCTCTGGGCCCTGCTCCTGAAGTTCATGGTGTCTTCACCAATAGGAACCTACTTTTACCTCTTGGGGATAGCAAAGGCAACATCAATAGGTTATATGTTTTAGCAGTTTCTTAGACAGCCCTGAGTAACAACTCACAAGAGGGCTCCTCATGTCTGGTATTGGGGTTTTTTTTGTAAGGTAGCCTTTGGCTGTTGAGGGAGTGCCATTAGCTCAGATGATAAAAGTTTATTAAAACTATCTACGGATATTTATACACTGACTTACATGTGTTAGAGTTTTTTTAGGTTAAGTCAGTAGTTTGATTCTTTGTGGACTTTAAAGCCACCTGTATTGTGATTTTACCTACCTACCTCCTTGTCCTCTGTATGCTACCCCCTCATCCCTACGGAGTCCCCCTTTTCCCATTTCTCCAATCAGATCAATTGTATCCCACTTTGTATTCCTCTTTACCCTCCTTGTACCTTCTACAGAACTAACCCCTCCCTTTCCCTAAGGAGCTTCCTTTTTCCCATTTCCACAATCAGATTCTTGCACCCTGATATTGTGCTTCCTATTGTTTCCCAACCCCCATCCTGGCATTGGTCCCATTTTACTTTCCTGGTTTCTATAGTTACTACAGGCTATGTACTCACATCTGAAGATTTAGAGCTAGGAGCCTCCAATAAAAAAGAACATGCAGTGTTTATTTTTCTGAGTTTGGGTTACTTCACTCAATGTGATCTTTTCCATTTTTAGCCATTTACCTGCAAAGTTCATGATTTCATCTTTCTTTATTGCTGAATAGTATTGCATAGTGCATATGTACCATATTTTCAATATTTATCTGTAGGTTGTAGGACATTTAAGTTGCTTCCATTTCCTAGCTATTGTGAACAGAGCAATAATGAGCATGACTAAGTTCTTTGGAGATATACCAAGTAGTGATATATCTGGGTCATATGTTAGAGTTATCATTTTGATAATTTTCTACACTGATTTCAATCATGGCTGTACCAGTTTGCAATCTCACTAATAGCTAATGAGGGTTCCCTTTTCCCCACATCCTTTCCAACATTCGTTGTTGGTTGTACCATTCTGACTGGGGTAAGACGAAACCTCAAAGTTGTTTTAACTTATATTTCCCTCATTGCTAGGGATGGTGATATATATATATATATCATAATATATATATACATATATTCCCATTCTTTTTTCTTCTTTTCAGTATTCAGTCATTTTTTGAATGGACCATTTGTTTTGGTTTTTGGTTTTCTTTATTGTTTTGATTCTTTGCTTTTTGAGTTCTTTGTTTACTCTGGATTTTAAACCTCTGTAGGATGGATAAAGTAAATTTTGAGAATCCTTGATAATCCCCTTCTAAAGTGAATTACCTATACACAGTACATCAGCTAGATGAGTTACACCAAATTCACTGAATTATCTATCAGACTTTGTATAACATTAAAGTGTCAAGTGCAGGGGGATACTGTGGAGTTTGGGAAGGAAGAAAGAAAAAAGAATGTACAACAAGAAGATTGGACGCCATAGCCATCTGGATGAAGCTGGTGGAGTAAGCAGAGATTAGGAATGTTCAAAAGGCATTTGGAAGAGTGATTAATTAATTGCTCTTGAATAACTTTCAAAACACAAAGAAAAAGCTGCTCATACGTCTTGTGAGGATAATTATTTGAAGGTGGAACATTCTTGGCAGGATACAGTGTGGAACAATGTTAAGCAAACAAACAAACAAAATAAAACCACAAAAAAACCAGAATGTCCTGAAGTTAAGATCTCACACACACACACACAGAAAAGGAAAGAAAGACTGATACTTTCAAGTCACCAAGGATCCTGTAAAATACTGAGATGCAAAAATAGTTTCTAGACATTTTCAGGATATTTGCAAATGTTTTATTCAAGTCTAAATAACCACAGTCATCCCAGCAGTCGAGAGGACTCGGAGCATGAAAGCAACTAGCAACTGCAAGCTGCAAACAAGAGGAACGGCTACTGCAAGGGGACAGATAAGTCTGTCAGCCTTCCCTTAACTGAGTGGATGAAATCAAAGCCTGGAAGTAGTTCCCAAGCCTAAATGGATTATGACCACATTATTAATAAGAGCTATAGGTAACAACACCACTCATGGTCTTGAAAACTGCTCTCCTGGGTAAATGTATTACAAAATGAACGACTTCAGTAACTTTATGTATTGCTCTATACTTATTAGTCTTATGTTCGAATTTATTCTGATATTCCTGATTCATTTTTGTCTAATGGACAGTAATATTACCTGAAGAAAGTTTTATATGTTATATATTAAAATTATACCTGTACCTTTAAAATATCCACAAATAGCCTAAAAAGGAAACATGTCTACTTAGTCTCCTTAGCTCAGATTGCTGTAACAAAAACCATACACTAAATGGCTGAAACCAACAATCATTTAATTTACTTCTCCAGTTCTAGAGTCTGGAATCAAGAGGCCAATATGGTTGGGTTCTGGTAAAGCATCTCTGGGTGACATAAATAGCTGCCTCCTTGATTTCATCACATAGTACAAAGAATGAACTCTTGCCACTTCCAACTCTTATAAAGCGCTAGTGCCATCAAGGGCACAGCACCTTCATGACCTTATCTATCTGTGACTACTGGGCAGAGCTCACACACCCCATCTGCAAAACCACTAGATGTATTAAGTCATGGAGCTTCAACACAAAAGTCTGAAGGTGTGGGGTCAAATATTTAATCAATGTATGTAACACATTTAAATACAGAGTTAGATTTTTTAAAACCAAAAATCAAAACAATAATATGCTATACAAATACTTCAAAAGTTAAAAAAAAATAACTTTAAAAGTAGGACATGAGACAGCTCTCCATGTCCTAAAAAAATTCAAGAAATGCCTAAAATTCCTGCAAATACTGTATAGAATGAAAAAAGGAGAGCCAAGTTACCATTTAGGTCTTCAGTTAAAGACATGTAGCAGAGCACATACTCACTCAATTACACACATTTCAGAGAACCAGAAGCAGAAGAATGGCTCTCAAGGAGAAAATGACCATCTACTGCTGCATAATATGAAGAAAATATTAGCATGAAGAAATGTCTGCCACCACCACGATGAAATACTGACACACGTTACATCTTTGCGTGACTCACTCTCCAGGTAATGTAACATGGATCTGTGCACAGAAGCTCTGAGTATCTGTGCCCATCTTAGCTGCTTGTTGAGAACCCTTAGCCCAGACCTGTGAATCACTGGAATAAATGCAGCCATTGCCAAAAGAACCCCTGAGAAGCAGATGGTTCAGAAAGCTTCTGTCCAGATGCCAGAACCCCATATGCTTGCCAGTCTGTGTTTCCAGCATGCATCATTATACTTAAAATCATATTTTTCCTTTTGCTGCCATGTTCACTCTAGCATAATTAACAAGGTTCTAATATTTTTCCAGAAAACAAGAAACACCACAGTCTGTTTTCTTGTTTTTATAAAAAGATAAGTGAAAAGTAAGTGTCAGACACCTCCAGACCTCCAACATAACCAGCAGCTTGAGACTATTTTGGGCTATCATTGTGAAGTGTTTTTGTGAATTTTTATTTTGACAGTGCCATTGTCCCTTCTGGGCTTCCCAGGCTCTTTAGTAAAGGGAGGGATGCTTCCTGGTTCCTTTATGAATCCACCAGTAAATAAAACAAAGATGTTTGCAAAAAGAAACTCATTTTAAATACTTCATTTCCAAAGGCCAGAAAAGTGTATGATTAAGAAGTATATTCTTTACTTGGGAACAATTGTTAGTTTTCTTGAGCCAACAATATTCAAGCTCCAAGGCAATGAAATGCTTGCTGCCATGTCAAAGGCTGAACTTCCATATGTTAACAGTATATGCACCTCCAGTGATCAGCATCATTGGGAGAAATGAACTATTTCCCAAGACCAAGTTGACTGACCACTTTGCAGCTTAGAGACACTATTGCCCAGAACTCAGTTTTTGTAAGGGTTCGTTTCTCTTATTGACTTGTTTACTTGCTCCAGGCCCAGGTTGCTTACCTGCTCTAGGCTCTGAAAAACACTATTGGATGTTAAATGCCCAAAAGTTCACAATGCTGGATAAATACATAATGCTCCAGCATACAATTCTGAAGCTGCCAATTATTATAAATAAAATTGTCACATTCCTTCTATACTCTTAGGAATTTGAGAACCATATCTGTGTTGATTCACAGTAGAAGGGAAGCACCCATAAACACTCAACTACTCAACAAAAAAGAAACTAATATTGTTTTCTGTGAATATTTTGCAATTATAGAATGATGTGTTGATTATAATAGTAAATCTGAAATAGCATTGTTGGGTTTTTTGTTTGATGTAGGGAGGCAGGATATTTAGAAAAAAAGCATTAGATTGAGATATGTGAATTTGACTTTGCAATTCAAAAGTCAGCATTATAACACTTTAATTACAATTTAATCATCAAATCTGGGAAATATTATTTCAGTCAAAATAAATTTTGAAACTGCTCTTTCTTTTTGCTTTTTTATGTTTTTGTTTTTTGTTGTTTTTGCTTTTTGTTGTTGTTGCCTGCAGCTATCTCAAAAATTGACTGGGGAGAGAGGAAAAGGAAGAAGGAGGTTTTGACACAATGGGGTAGATTTGGAAAAAATTCTCTTTTGAGTAGATAAGATTTTGAGGCAGTCCAGTCGTTGGGCAACATTTAAACATGTTTAGTATGTAGAGAACTATTTCTATCTGTCTAGCATAGAGTCAATGTTGGGTGTGAAAATTAATGACAGAGATGGGAGCACATGGTTTCTCTTCACACATGTGTCCTGCCTCCCACTCTTATGTTTACATTCTACTTGGATTTAAAAAAAAAAAAAAAAACAGACAAATTCAGAAAGAATTTTCATGCTATAAAATTGAAGCTGAAATTCAGTAATATTAGCTATACACACTTAAATCCCTAAGCACTTTGTCCCATGGTATTTCTTCTTCCCATGGAAGAAGTTGGAAATTTGGAAATACAGATGATAAAAAATGAAATGTTTACTTTGAAGAGTTAGCATTAAAAAGATAACCTCAATAGCTGGAAAGTGAGATTGCCTCAGAGTGAAAAGTTTCTGCAAAACAAAGAAAAATCAACACACAGAAAAAGCAGCCTATGGGAGAAAATCTTTGCCAACTATATTGATTATAGAAGATTATAAATCAATGTATATATGTAGCATGAGTCTTAAAGAGTCTTATTAATAAAATCAAACCTGAGGCCAGTTATTGGGGTGAACACTGGAAGGTCAGAGAGACAGAATAAGCCACAGCTATCTCACCTCGCTGAATCCTCAGTTGGTCTTGTTTCCTCAGACTGGATGCCCCGAGCTCTCATCCAGAATGGGTCTCAGCTGAACTGTGCTTCTCGAAAGCCTGAATGCTTCTCCAGGCCAAATGCTTCTCCAGGCCAAATGCCTCTCTAGGGCAAATGCCTCTAGTTTCTGGTCCTCACGCTTTATATACCTTTCTGCTTTCTACCACCACTCCCTGGGATTAAAGGCGTGCTTTCTGGGATTAAAGGTGTGGTTCACCACGCCTGTCTGTTTCCCATGTGGCCTTGAACTCACAGAGATTCAGAGGGATTTCTGTCTCTGGAATGCTAGGATTAAAGGCGTATGCTACCACTGCCTAACCTCTGTTTCATATTGTGGCTGTCCTGTTCTCTGACCCCAGATAAGTTTATTAGCATACGCAATATTTTGGGGAACACAATACCACCACATATGTATGTCTATACATACAGAAGTCTATGAAAAACTGTAAACACAAAACACCAATAAAGAAAATTGACCATTATTAGCACACGTGCTGCTTAATTGAATAGACAGTTCTCAAAGAAAGAAATACATATGAATAATAAATATTTGGAAAACAATTGAATAATATTAGGGAAATGGAAATACAAACTGTTTCGAGACTCCACTTTTTCCTAGTCAAAATGGCTATCATCACCAAGAGAACAAATAAGAAATGCTAGTGAGGATGTGAAGAAAGGGGTCCTTATTCACTGCTGGTGGGAATGTAGCTGTTGCAGCCACTCTGAAAGCCAGAAGGGAGTTTCCTCCAAAGACTGAAGACAGACCAGCTATACTACTTCTCCTACAGACCCAATAGAACAAACTAGCCCACCACAGAGATCCTTGCACATCCATATCTATTAGTATGCTATTCACAATATGGAAGGTACGAAACTAGCCTAGATGTCCATCAAAAGATAAATCGATAAAAAAAAATCCATAGAAGAATTTAATTTAGCTGTAAAGAAGAATAAAAGTATGACATTCACAAGAAAATAGATGGAATTGATGATTATTGTATTAAGCAAAACAAATTAGACTCAAAAAAGAGAAAGATCATTTCATATGTGGAATTTGGATTTTGCATATATATTTTTTTCATGTCATGCAAATGTCATGAAAGCATAAAGTGATCTATGTGAGGAAGGGATAAGTCTAAAGCAAAGAGGAGGGAGAACAGAAGAGGAAAATAGAATATAATAAAAAGGGGGATTCCTTAGAGGTAGAAAAGGGATCAGTAAGGTTTGAGAATGGAGATAACAGACAGCGTTAAAGGACAAAGTGTACTGATGTATGTGTATGAAAGTGACACAATACAATCCATTTCTTTGTTTACTTACTAAAATATTCTTTTGAAAAGGTTTTTCAGTAAGCATAAGGTAGATCTTCAGCAATACACATTGTTTTGCCACACCCCAAGACCACAATAAAAAAAATCAGCAAAGACAATCATTCAATGAATACTTGGAGCCTCAATGTTACATGCCTCTTTCCAAACAATAAAATATGTATATATAAGTCACCATGGTATGCCCAGAGCCATGGCATGTCCCATTCCACTGAGAACAGACACTCAGCCCCCTGAGAGGAGATTGAGTATTTCCCTTGATAGGAAGTATGGCATTTACCATGGTTTCTCCTATTTAAATCACTAATCAAATGCAGGCATGTGGGAACCAGAAAAAGAGAAAGTGTGAACCTTTGTACATGCTTCAGTAACCCACAGCAAGGACCCATGGACCACTGACACAGATGTTCCACAGCTATTTGGTGAACATCTGCTCCTACTATGTGGTTGCTGGGCAGAGCTTTCCAGATGTGTGGACTGTACTCTTTGACAATCAATTTGAAGCTTTACTTAAATGAAAGACCGATACAAAAGTACATACATGTTCTTTGTAAAAGTGGAACTAGGGTTGAGGATGTAGAAAAATGATAAAACACTTGCCTGGCATACATAGATAGGGCCTGGGTGCAATCCCCATTACTGTAAAACTGGAAAATGAAAAGGAGTATAAATACACAGCTAAGTCAATAGTCAAATGAAGCAACTAGTCACATCTGGCTACAGATATACACAAGATTCATATTTTTTAACATCTGTCTCAGTGATTAAAACATGTCAGTGCTGAAGCACTTCAATAAAAGGATAGAACTGTTCAAGATATCTGATGTCTTCAAGACTTCCTCTGAGTTTTTCTCAGCAATTCTCTCAGGAGAGACAGTGATATATTACCTTCACTTACCACAAGAAACTTGCATAAAACCCTTGGAGATATTTCTCCTACATCCAACATTTCATCAAAAACTGAATCCAACCTGAACTTCAAAAAAGATTTAGATATGTAAATCACAAATATCCACCATAAAATACTTACCTGGCAGGGGAGATACCATGGTCATGAAGGTGGTTTTCTCAGGGTAAGGCTCATCTATTGCACTCCAGATGTGCTGACCCAGATGTCCCAAAATGCAGGAAATATAACTGTGTAATTTGTGGTAGTAAAGGACTGCATTCACACTCTCCCCTGTTTAAAAAAAACATCCATCATAAAGTTGTATCTTCATAGATAATAGTCATAGACATTGAATTAGATTATAGATAGGTAGACAGACATACATGGATTACACATATCCCTTTAACCTTATGTCTTGGACACGTGTTGTAAATGATTGTTGATACATGTACATAACATGGCTAATATGAAAGTGACTGCAAAAGCATCTGGTTGTAACTTCATGAAATGTTCCTGCTACCTTTTTAGATGGGCTCAATAACAACAACAATTCAGAAATCCTAACCCAACAGAGAGCTAAAGTGCAGTAAAGAAATACTTCCTTAAATTCTCATAGGCATCTTCTAATACCGTGGTTCTCCATATGGGACCCCAGAGAGCAGTCACAGCAGTGGCTGGGAATGTGTCAGGAACTCTAAGGGCAGTGTACAGACCATGAATTTAATGAGCCCCCCAGGTGGTTGCAATGTGCACACACACTCTATTCTCAATTGAGCTACAGTTTTGTGTATAGGCTAACTTTTTTTTTAACTTTTACTTTTGAAGTTCTGGGGCCTGAACTCAAGATCTTGCATATGTCGAGTAAAGTCTGTGCCATTAAGTGACACCACTAGCCCTCATATATAATTTAAATAGACAACTATTTCCATGTGAACCATGACAGTGGAATGTGTAGTTTAAGTTTTATCTGACTCAGAAATGTTTATACTTATATTTTTATAAAACTATGAGAAAAAAATCGGTTGGTCCTATCCCTATACATCCAATAACCATGTCTATATGAAAATCTAAAGCATACTAGATATTTATTTGTGATGTCTCTTCCTGGACTTCAACTTTTTCTTTACCACTTTTTTTTTTAACTTTATTTATTTATTTTTTGAAATTACATTCATGATATTCATTAATTACACTCTTGATATTAATCACACTTGTGGTATTCATATATAACATTCACAGTATTCATTCAATTATATATATAATATATATATTTTAATTTTAAATGTTGAATGTCATTTATTTAAGGGGGAGGAGGTCTTAAATACAGGCTTACAGCACAATGGGAGGACCCCGGAGGGCAGAAGTTCGCTACTGATGTTTTACAATCTTGCTTCTAATCTGTTAATGCCCATTATTCAGGGTACCAGGCAAGGAACTTCCCTTAAGCATTCATGAGGGTGGAACCTGGCAGGGAATTAGCATAGGGAGAATATCAAGGTCAAGGTCTGCAAGCAAGGCAACAGTTACCCAAAACGGGGGCCAGGATCCTACAGGTCCCCCTTTTGTTAAAAAATGAGCTTCTGACTTGGGTTGCGTGGGACATCAGCAGGTCACCTTACCCGTCATGGAGACGCCTGTCCAGGCCACACAGGTGTTCTGTCTTAGGTTGGTGAGTGCCCCCCAGGCGTTACCCGTCTCTGAATACTCATTGTCATACAGGCTCAATCGTGTGTGAGCTGCAGAGTTAACTGCTGCCAAAGATCTCAAAGTGGCACTGGGCTTGCAATCTGTGTTCGATACAGAAAAGACCAACAGAGGTCCTATCTCACCCTTAGCCAGTAGGCTAAAGGCAACTGAGCCATTCCCTTCCTTAACAAGCCATACTGTACGTTGGTGTCCTTGTAAGATAGTATCCCAAAAGCAACTGGAACTTGAGTTTATAAATTTATAATTTTCAAAGCCTATCGAGATGTATATAGCTACTGAATTAAATTTATCATGCCCCATAGAATGAGAGATTAACTAACTGTGGTAGCTACTTATGTTGCCAGGGTCTCCATTGTGCTAGCTGTAGTAAGCAATTATGAAATGGTAATCTCAGAAAGAGTAGCAGTGGTGGGCGCCATTGCTATAACAGCAACAGCGGCAACAGCAATGACAAATTCTCTTCTGGATTGTGTGGACATCCACTGGCGTGGATACAACTCCAGTAACACGTACTGCCAAGGCCCATTTTTCTTGATCCTAGCACGACTTTAGCTGGCAGCTCTTCTGAAGAATCCATTCTTATGGTTACAGTTCCTAGGCTTACATTAATGCTTGCCAAAGCTGGCGATGTTGGGTTCTCAATCTCCATTGACATCAGAAGGATAGATTTTTTTCAAGAAGACCCATTAAGTCTCTGTCATGTTAGGCTTCAGCAGCAGCCATAGGGCGCATTCAGTGCTCAGGAATCCAAAGAAGAACCTCATTGTCCTGAGGAAAGACATAAACAGAACCCCAGGGCACGCCAACACTAGGTCGGGTCTCCTCCACGTGTTAGTAGAAAGATCCTTCCATCGCTCCAGAGGGTGATTTGCCACAGGAGCTCTCCAGTGCTTGTCTGCATCAGGTATTCCAGCAGAATCCACCGATAAACTCCAGTAGAATCCATTGATAAAAAATTTTAAATAGTCTGATTGTTCTATATTTTATATCTAGAATCCACTTATGAGTGAGTACATACCATGATTGACTTTCTGGGATTGGGTTACCTCACTCAGGATGATATTTTCTAGTTCCATCCATTTGCCTGCAAATTTCATGCTTTCATTGTTTTTCTCTGCTGAGTAGTACTCCATTGTGTATATGTACCACATTTTCTTAATCCATTCCTCAGTTGACGGGCATCTAGGTTGTTTCCAGGTTCTGGCTATTACAAATAGTGCTGCTATGAACATAGCTGAGCATGTATCTTTGTGGTATGAATCAGCATTCTTTGGGTATATGCCCAAGAGTGGTATTGCTGGGTCTTGAGGTAGTTCAATTCCTAGTTTTCTGAGAAACCGCCATACTGCTTTCCACAGTGGTTGTACAAGCTCGCATTCCCACCAACAGTGGAGGAGTGTTCCCTTTGCTCCACATCCTCTCCAACATTGACTGTCATTGGTGTTTTTGATCGTAGCCATTCTGACAGGTGTAAGGTGGTATCTCAGAGTCGTTTTGATTTGCATTTCTCTGATGATTAAGGATGTTGAGCATTTCTTTAAATGTCTTTCAGCCATTTGTAATTCTTGTTTTGTGAATTCTCTGTTTAGCTCTTTAGCCCATTTTTTAATTAGATTGTTTAGTATTTTGTTGTCTAGTTTCTTGAGTTCTTTATATACTGTGGAGATCAATCCTCTGTCAGATGTGGGGTTGGTGAAGATCTTTTCCCATTCTGTTGGCTGTCTTTTTGTCTTATTGACTGTGTCTTTCGCCTTGCAAAAGCTTCTCAATTTTGAGAGGTCCCATTTATTAATTGTTGTGCTCAGTGTCTGTGCTGTTGACCACTTTTCTTTAGTTATCTCCCTTGCTGCTATGATCAAACATTGACCAAAAGCAACTTGAGAAAGAAAGCATTTTTTTTCCCTCACAGGTTACAATACATTATGGAGAGAAACTGAAGCAGAACTCAAGGCAAGAAGTGAAATGGAGCCATAGAGGAATGCTTCATACTAGCTTGTCCCCCTGGATTTCTCTGCTATCATTCTAAGCAGCCAAGCCCACTTGCCTAGAGATGACACCTCCCACAATGGGCTGGACAAGTATGCATCAACTAACAATTAAGAAAGTGCTCCATTGACATGTACACTGGCCAATCTGAATAAGACAGTTCTTCAACTGAGGTTGCCTGTTCCCATATCTGTCAAGCTGACAAACAAGATTATCCCTCATACTGCTTTTTTCTGTCTGCTATGATGAACAGATTCCTGATGCCTTAGAGTTAGTACCATCCCTTGTGAAATGGGCATTGAGTTTGTGATGTAGCTTAAACTCCTTACCATTTTACCACAGGGCTATCACAGAATAAGTCTTCCATCTCCTATCACAGCAGAGTGTAAATTTTCTCTCTAAACTTTCTACACCTTAGATGACATTTACATCAAAACACAGAATGTTGTCAATACTTACATGTCATCCTCAAACAGTTCCAACACAGTTAATTAATAAGATGAAAGATAAATATGTATATGTAAATCATAATCATCTGCCATTGCAACTAACTGAATTTGAAATCACAAATAACCCAAATAGCCATCTGCTCCCGGAAGCCCAGCAATTCTAATTATGAAAGAATGTATTTTATTCTATTAGCCCCAACTCTTTCAATAGAAAAACTAATTACATTGTGACAATTGAAATGGGTCAAAAGTTCAGATGACAGAGGGGAGAAGCAAATCAATGAGCGCACATTTTCCACTCAAGCATCTACAGAGTCATTACATTCTTCTTGTTTCTGATTTAAATCCCCCATTAATATTCCTAAGATTAAAGCCTACTTGGAAAGTACACACAGTTCTATATTTTTACTTGCTGTTGACTAAGGCTCTAAAGTTTGGCCACATTAACATGTCATACATAAAACAAGTCATAAGTATGATTAACTGGGAGCTAAATTCCCCATGAATCCCTACACAACAGAAGACTTAAAGATTCCATTAATCACAATTTTTACTTTCAAAATGAAATAATTTTGCTGACTTGATCAACAGTGTCACACCACTAAAGAGAAGTAAATATCTCTATTTAAAATGTCAGAAATATGGGAAAGGTAGCATATATCAAAGAGTTTTTGCAACAGTGAAGATTATATAAATATTTGAATTCCTGAAGGACAAAAATGGAATATAAAACAAATTAATGGAATATTAACAAAAAAGTTTATCTTATATCTATGAGTAGCCATCTCAGTTCTTTCCCTGCTGGGTAAAGAATTGCAAAATATAAGTTAATGTCTTTCCCATTGGCCTTAGTGTCCTCTTCCTCTTTCTCCTTTTGCACCACTCATGCTGTGGGCCTGGTACTAGCAGCAAAGAAAATGCTGCCCTTGCAATTAGTTTCTCCTTCTGGTTACTCCAGGCCTGCATTCTATCTCCCTGCCCTCAAATAGAAGCTTAGGTACCGGTCAAGGCCCTCTGCTGCTGAGAAACTGTGCCAAGAGCATCAGATGTTCAGTGAGGCGGACGCAGGAGTATGCGTGAAACCACCATCACAGCACCAACTGGGAAGAAGGGCCTCTGTTATGACTCATACTAATGATCTTTGCATTTTAATTAGAAATCCTTGAGTTAAGATTACTCACTGAAGTCCTAATGAGCAAGAGGAAGTTTCCCTCCTCTTACTCTGCTTTTGGAGTATGAGAAAAAAGCAATAAGCTGACCTGAATCGGGTCAAAGTAAATATCAAGGAAACTCATTAGAACTTTCTGATTTACTCCAAGCTGAAAATATCAGAAAGTTCTACTTCAAAGCCAAGAAACATAAGGTTAGCAATGAAAATAAGCTACGGAATAAATGTGAAGAACTCTTTCATGTCTCTGTATGTGTCTGTCTCCCCAACTCACACACACACACACACACACACACACACACACACACACACACACACACAC
>CABHPR010136315.1:0-26151 GCA_902168415.1 Peromyscus melanophrys
GAAGCAGATTCTTTCTCTTAGGAATCTGGGGTCATGGTCCCATGCAGTGCCCATGGTAAGATCAGCTTACCACAGTAATGGGAGCTTCTGGGTAATGTTCAAGAGACACTGTGCTGGTACCACTGTGGCCCCTCTCCCCCAACATCCCCAGCCCCTGCCCAAGTGCCAAAGCCACTGTCAACTCTCTGTGGGTGGAACCTGGGATTTCCATTGTGCGAGAATCCCCGTGGCTGTGGGATTCACTTTACTCTTCATTCTTGGCCTGGATTTATAATGAGATATAACTAATCCCATCACCAAGTGTAACCCAGTCAAAATGTAAACTGGGGCGAAGTTAAACATCTCAATCTCAGGACTTTTCTGTTGTGCTGGCCCTTGGCATTCGTGAAGTGTCACAGCATGCTGATGAAGAATTGAGCATGTGATCTCTCTCTGCGAAGCCTGGCAAAGAATGTGCTCGGTGTATGTTAGGTGAACTTGATTCTGATGGTCCTGAACAATTCATGTGGTATGTAGCTACATGAATAGTAAGGCTTGCTGGAAGCCTGTTTTCCCGTGGTGTACACGGGATACAAGTAACAGCAATGGTGTGTATTCTTGGTTTGGGGGTTGCAGGATGATGGTACCTTAAACTGTCTGTTACAGTGGTTGCACCTTAGTGTTTTGGGTGTTTTTTTGTTTGTTTGTTTGTTTTTGGACACATAAAGTCTTCTATAGTGGCCTTCAGATTTTTAGAGAAGGTGACATACAATTAGAATCAGTTCCTAAAGTGATTTTGGTACCTCACCACTGGCAGCAACATCACCGAGCTATTTCTGGACGTTCTGAAGGCAGTGCCCAGAAGTTCAGCCTCGAGGCTCCAAAACATGTCCCAGAAAAACCACCGCATTACTCTGACTCCACGACCATCATCCTAGACCTAGTCCTTGCCTCCTTCTCCATAGTTAGAGGAACCACCTGATAGCATCTGCCTCTGGGAACCACCTTCCTCTTTTCAAGTAAAAAAATCAAGATACCAGCAATTTTGCCAATGTGGTGTTTGAATAGGAATGCCCCTCCCCCCATAGACTCATGTGTTTGAATGCTGAGCCATTAGAGAGTGGCACTATTAGGTGTGGCCTTGTTGGAGGAAATGTGTCAGTGGAGGTGGGCTTTAAGGTCTCATATAAGCTCAAGCTACGCCCAGTACACCATGTCTCCTTCTGCAGATCGAGATGGAGAACTCTCACCTCCTTCTCTAACACTTTGCCTGCCTGCATGCCACCATGTCCCCCACCGTGACGATAATGGACGGAACCTCTGAGACTGTAAGCCAACCCCAATGAAATGTTTTCCTTTAAAAGAGTTGTGGTCATGGTGTCTCTTCACAGCAATAAAACTCAAACTAAGACAGTCAAGACAGAGCAAAGCTTTCCTGGGTGTCACAGGTTGCCTTCGACAGGCTGAAGTTTACCCCATAGATGAAGTCCTTCCATCTTTAATGTCTAAAATCTGCTTGGGAAGGATATGTTCATAAGACCTTGGGTTGTAATATTTTCCATCCTGGGGTCGTCCACTTGCTGGCTGCTCCAAAGACTGTTTCCTGATAGCACTCTTGTGTAAGCATTGTCCCGCCACATTTTTAATGAAGTTGCGCAGTTCTTGATTGACATGGCCATCATTAGTGTTTCCTCATCTATAAATGAACAGGTTTGTGCCCCCTTTCCACTGTTCCCTTAAAATCTGTATGTAACAGTCAGGGCTCTGAATAGATTCCAGGAAGACACGAAGTCAGTCAGCCATTTGCCACCACTAATTAAAATGAGCAGCCTCCCTCCTCCAGGTCCACATTTGTTCTCCACGTCTGTTGCAAAAGACAGTCTCTTTCACCCTTAAGCCTCGGTGCCCTGACAGCCTCCCTCTCCTGTCCACAAGTCACATCACTCTTGTATTGTAAAGCCACCAGCACCCCATCCTGCTTATTTAACTAATTACCGTCCTAGACGTATAAAGTCACATGAGATCCGTGAGCTAAGAAACCGTTTCTCTACACGTCTTGGACATGATTGGCACCATGACAACCTGTTGACTGGCACACCAGCTACACTGTGATTCCAAGGCGGTCTGTGCTGACTTTCAGAATGTTTGCCGTGTTTCCTCTAAGAAGGAAGATGCTCTCAGATACAACTTCTAGCTAACATAAATCTCATTGTGCATACAGATGAGATTATTTTATATGACACCGTACAAGCTGACATTATATCCCGGGATGAACAAGTAAGTAACGACATAGGAAAGCGAGCACTGTGCAAATGGAAATATTTTTTGGCAGACATGATATCCACTGAACATGTGTTATTGGTAGTGGATGTGTCAAATTATTTTTCTAACTCAAGCGTAACTGTATATGGATCACAGCAATACAGCATATTGCTGCATTCTAAAAGACCAAAATATTGAATGATATGCAGCACATGATCAGTTAAAGCATACTATCAAGAAACTAAACAGTAAGCCCCCTCCCCAAGTTAGTGCAGCTTATTATTTTCAAAAGATTTATTATTTAGTGGTGTGTGTGCATGTGTGCATATATGTGTGCATGTGTGCACATGTGCATACATTTACAGAGGCCAGAAGGGGGAGTCAGATCCTAGCACCAGAGTCATACGTGTTTTTTATCTGTTTAATGTGCAGGGACCTAAACTCAGGGCCTCTGGAAGAGCACTATGCCCCCTTAGCCACTGAGCCACCTCTCCATCCCTCATGAAGTGTATTCTTAGTGATGGAAAAAAAAATTCAATGTTGAGACACATTTCTAAAAATGACATCATACAAACCTAGTCTGAAGCACACATGCACATAGGGGAAATGGGGCTGTGTGAACAGCCTACAGGGAAAGGTGATGGACTTTTTGGACAGGGCCGCAATTGAGTGATTAAAGTTGACATACGGTCCTCCTGAGGCAGAAACAGAAACTGAGGCCCGAGAGCGTCTGCACAGTGAGCGATGCTTGTACAATGTATACAATTAAGTGGCCTAACACTTCACTTCTGAACCTAAGGTCACGGTCTTCATTGTTTTCACAGTCGTGTCTTGTTCCTTGGGATAGAATAGCTGTTTTGTAGCCTAACTGGCTACTGAAATCATTGAGTTACATGTTTGTCCAGCAGTATAAGGGGACCTCTATTAAAGAGTATAAGTATGCGGCAGCCACTTAAGCAATAATGTGCCGTTTCGTGTTGCAGATGCTCACTAGACACATAGAACACAGCATGTGCAAGACATCTAAATTCTTTCTACCCTCTGGTAGGAAGGATTGCGAATCCAGATACACTAGAGTGAGGGATGCATACCCCCCTTGGAATTCAGTCTTAAGTGTTTCTTCATCATCCTATGAATATTGCTAATCTTGAAGAAGAGTTCCCAATGCAGTCATTTTCTGTACCATGCCCCAATGCAGCCTCCAACAGCTCTTTAATAGAGCACAGTATAGGAGGAGTAGCCGGCGAGTGCAGAACTTCCATTCTTCAGTGGTGATGGCACACCACTGGGAGGTGAATCAGTTCTTCCCTGGGGCTCTGATCAGCCCCGGGATGCCGGCTTCCTCTCTCTTTCCTATTCTATCTCCTCCCATACTTTCTAAGTCTCTATTATACTTTCTAAATGAATCTTCCCTCTTTATCTTTCAAAGAAAAACCCAACTGAAGTATTTCACTCACCAACCAGAGGAGTTGACAAAGGAAACAGGAAACATTTTGCCGCAAGATGTCAAGGCTTAATTCACTACCCAGTACAATTCAGCACAAAGGGGAGAAGATAAAACACACCCACAGGAAGGCAAGTGAGGATGGGGAAGAAGTGAAACATTAGGGATGACCGGAGGCTGGGTAGATTTTTCAGCAAGAGGTTGCTGAACTAACTGCAGCCAGCTCTCAGCCACCTTTCCTCTCACAGCACCAGAGGACAGCGCCCTTTGGCGCCCTCCACATGAAACGATTTAAAGTTCTTCCATTCATCTCCCCAACAAACAGCACCAAAACCTCCTGCCAGCACGCTCTTGGTTCATTTGTGTGTGCATGGGTACGTGTAAAAGCAAAGGCTTGATGCTGGGATGTCCTCAAATCGCGTATCCACTTCAGTTTCTGAGACAGATGCTCTCTTTAAACCTGGACCCTACTGTTCTGGCTAGAATGACTGACCAGTGAACCCCAGGGATTCACCTGTCTCTGTCCCCAGTGCTAGGGGACAGATGTACCCTGCCACATTCAGCTTTCATACTGGTGCTGGAGTCTGAGCTCTAACCTGAATCTGCACATGTGGACCCAGTGACTGTGGAGGTTGTTGGGGACACTGTGTGCCTAGATTCTGCACACTTCCACAGGAAAAGCACTTAGGTGGGCCTGCCTCTCCCACTGCCACCCCCTTTAGATTTCTGTACAGCATGGAAGAACAATCTTCCAGGAGGAATGGGAGGCAGGCCAGCTGATGTAGAGCCCCATCTTTTACTCACTTAGAGGACACTAGGAATGACATGCGTGAGTCTGGAAGACATGGTTCACTGTCCCTATAATATAGCCTCACATGACTAACAGTGGGAGCACATCTGGAGAAAATGATGATGTGAGATGCTCTCATTAACGTGGGGACACCACAGTGTGTACTCAGACCTATTTACAAGAGGTAAGTCACCCCACCTTGCCTTCTGATGAGATCACGAAAGGTGATGAACCCCAGAAGAGGAGGCTCCGCATTGTAGCACCATTTTGAATGTTTACATTTACTGGACACGGGTTTGCACTTGACTGTAACATATGACCTCCAGCTATTGCCCTGGGAGTGCTGGGGCAGTGGGACTCGACTGGCTTGTCTTGGCTTTTTACTCTCTTCAAAGTATCTATTCAGTGAGATCTCACAATAATCTAGTCTGAGCAACCCAAAAGTTCTGAAAATCCTTCCCTTGTAAAGGTTAGGCCCTGTCTGAAATTGGACTACTTGCACATTTAAATATATAATTTAATATTCAGGGTAATGTGTCCAAAATGTTGTTGGGTTTGAGTTTTTCAGGGGTGTAGGGACTCTGAAACACCAGTCTGGATCACATGCATAGAGGAGGAAGCATCATAAGGTCTCATTAAGGCAAAACACATTCAAAGAGGTAGAATATGCTTAAGGGACCCAATATATCAACATGAAAACACAGCATGGTGGGCTGTGGATTGAACTATGACTCCTGTATCCATGCACACGTTTAAGTGCTGTGTCAAATGTGACTATGAGACGGGGCCTCTAGGAAACGTGGTTCAGTGAGATCACTGGGGTGCATTCTAACCCAGGGGAATAGGCGGCCTTATAAGAGAAAGGGGGCTCTCATTGCATATGAGGGTTCAGTGAGAAGGTGGCCAACTACATTCCAGCAAGGGATTTCCTTCTTCAGTCAGGGACCTGGCCAGCACCTGGTCCTCAGATATCCCATCTCAGAACATTCGTATCTGTTGGTGTAGTCAGTCTATGGCATTTTTCTCATGCCAATCCTAGCTGACAAATGAAGGAAGAAATAATAGCTTCATAATTGCATTTTGGCATAATTAGAGAAAGTGGAGAAAATATATAAGGATTTTTTTATACTATTCATATAACTCTGTGAGTTGAAATTATTTGAAGATAAGTTCAGGTTAAGATACAAAATTACAACTTAGGATTTACAGATGAGAACGTTGCCCAACACTGAAGCAGTGAAGGCCCCTGCCACCCGACCTCAGCTTAGCATGGCATTCATCTCCCCAGCCTGGGGGCTCCAACTTCCCCTCCTCATACCTGAAAGGCCATTTCCAGGGCCTCTCTCAAACAGTGACTAGGCCTGCAGACCAGCCATTCATTGGCTGCAAGTTATCTCTTGGGGCACGCATGATAATATCTACAAGACAAAGTAACACCTGTAATGTTACTTGAACAACCAAGATGCTTCATTACTAAGAATCAGGGGTTTGACTCAGAATGGGCATAACGCTATTTCTTCTCTTTTAAATAACAATTAAGGTATAGAGGTAAAAAAAAAAAAAACCTGGACAAACCATGGGTAAGAGAAGTTCATTAAGAGACACAGAGCATGCTCAGTGACCTCTGCATTTGGCAACTGGGTACATCAATCATGGCTCCCTTCACAGGGGGATTTGTAAGATTCATTTGTGCTCACTGTTTCTCTGTTGAACTTCTGGGATGAAATGCTTTCATGAGTCTTGTCCTTGTGATAAATTACGTAAATAAATAATAAATGAATCTTCCTGGGTAACCTTCCATGGCACATTTCCTTGAGAACTGGCCCTGAGCTGTCTTCTGTTACAGAATCACACTGCCCTTGGTTTGACTATTACTCATGATTCTGCTAACAGACCTCAACTATTCCCTATGTTGTTCCCCCAGTGACGTCTTCTTCTTACCAACCAGGATCCATGAAGCAGGATGCAGAGGTCACGTTCTGGTGTCACATTTTTGCTGCGAGTCTCTGCAGCTCCACTCCCCACTTCTCTGACCATCTGCCAGCTACTAAAAGCATGTGCACTGTGATTTTCTCCATGGTAATTTAAGGATAATACATGTTGAGTATACCTTATCCAAAAGGCTTGAGTCCAGGAATGTTTTGAGATTTTTCTGATTTTTATAATCATTACATGTACATTATGAGCTATCCTGGGGATGGGATCCAAGTGTAGAGTGTGTGTGTGTGTGTGTGTGTGTGTGTACATGAATATGTCACATGAAACTCTAGAGGCCAGAGGACAACTTAGTTATTCCATTCCTTCCTTCCACCTTTATGTGGGTTCTGGGGATTGAACTCAGGTCTGCAGGCTTGCACAGGGAGCACCTTTGCCCTCTGGGTCAACTTGCCGGCCCCAACGGTGTGGAGTCTTTCACTTGTGTCATGCCGGAACTCAAACCAAAAGGCTTTGGATTTTTCAAACAGTTTGAATTTACATCTTTCTTCTTCTCTTTCTCTCCCCTCTGTCTCTCTTTCTTGTGTGTGTACTTGTGTGAACATGTGCACAAGCATGTGTTTGTGTACGTGAGTGTGCCACGGCATGTACATGGAGGTCAGAAGACAGCCTTCAGTATTGCATTCTCTCCTTCCATCATGTGGATGCTGGTGAGCTAACTCAGGCTGTGAGGCCTGGCAGCAAGCACCCTTACCCAACGGTCATCTCACCAGCCCTGGGGATTGTGTTTAAGGGATACTCAACTGTTAAAGTCTTCCTTACTGAGCTGTGCTGAGGATCCAGTATGTTCAGGACTACAGTAACACATGGCAGACAGAGAGAAAACCATCAACCCTCAAGAAATTTCAGTGTGGTTATTACCGAAAAGAAATGAAGACATGCAGCAGAGCAGGGTGGAGAGGGACTCACTAGAACCAGGCTGGTGGCATCTGCCCAGTCTTTATCTAAAGGGCATGGGACTTGGCTCCTGTTCCTGTAGCCACCTCCAGGGGCACTTGCCCCATCATCCTCTGCTGCCACACTGATGTGACTTCAGGTGTTCGCTTCAGTCTGTCAAGCAAGGCCAGGGGAGATGGCGACTGTGGCTTTATGTGTGGACTTAATTTCAGCACTCGGCATTTTAGGGGCTGCCGGTGTCTCAGCCTAACTGGGCAACGTCATGATTCATGTATTGAGTTGAACAGAGCCCAGCAGGACATAAGGCTCCACCTGCATAGCTGCAGGACCATGCAGAAAGTGCCACTTAAGCTTCTGCAATCCCGTGCATTTAGAATGTTCCTCTCCCTTCCGCAGAACCAGCACTGAGCAGATCCCCAGTGAACATCTGCTAGAGTGATAATTGCATTGGATTCCTTTACTTTTTAAAATTATTTTTATTTGAAAAAGTTATGTACATTTGTATCTGTCTGTGACTGTGTGGGTACGTACATGTGAGTGCAGATGCCTGTGGAGAGCAGCAGAGGGAGCTGGGGTTACAAGCTGTTGTGACGTGATGCATTGTAGATACTGAGAACCAAACTCGGGTCCTGTGCAAGAGCATCAAGCACTCTTGACCACTGAGCTATCTCTCCAACCCCTATTATTAAAAAATAAATATGGACTCATTCATATCTTTAATTTTAAAAAAGCACATCTTGGTTTAAACTATGACTTAATGTAAGGATCAATGGTAAAGTCTTGCTTCAGTGATGTGAACATTCACATCTCTCCAAGCCGTGGTCTAGAGCTGGAGATCAACCTTTCAGTACATACCTTTTTGCTAAGCATCCCAGAAACAGAACGTGCACTGAGAAGAACAGGGCCATGCACAGAGACGGCTGTGTCCACCCAGCAGACTCACAACATTCTTCTCTCAGGCCCCACAGTGAGCCTTGGAGCCTAGAATTCCTGGGCTGAGCTTTCAGAGGCTGGTGAAGTCAGTGAGAGCAGTTTTGCAGCCAGTTGCCTTGGCACTGGCTTCCCATCACCCAGTTGGAGAACACTGCCTTGTTCACCAGGCAGAACAGAAAAACTAACCATCTTTCACTGTGCCTGAACATCTGCCCATGAGGACACACATGCACAGCCCTGTAAGACGTTCTGTGTGTGATGTGTTGAGGAAATGCTGATGTCACTCAGAACTGTATTAGTGGAGCCACAGGACAGCATGTGGCCTGATTAATCTTACGGACTCAGCTTTACCACATTGCTGGAACATAATACTGATTATCCATTTAAGAAGAGCCAGCACTAACTGCCTAGAAGCTGAAAACCGTCCTCATAAGCAACAATTTCATTCTGTCTATTCTAACTTTCTCCTGTGAACAGAAACCAACATTCCAGGGGAGTGACTCAAAAATCTCACAGTGATGAAAAGGAACATGTTTTTTCTCTCCTACCTTTTTTTTTTCTCATTATGAATAAGACCCTCCAACAATTTAAAGTAATGGAAAACAAATAAAAATGTATCTGTAAGAATCAGCTGAGTTATTATCAACAATGCTTCATAGACAGTTAGCTTTCTGACACAGCATTTGTATGACACTCTAAATTCAAAAAAAAAAAGGATGTTCTGAGTGACTGGTCACATTATCACCTAAAATACTTTTAAAGCCTTAACTATTTCACTTTATTAGATAGACCGCTACTCTGAAGCTCACAAAGACATTAGCAGTTGTGTTATATGTTGTTATCCACGGAAGTACTGTTAAAAAATATCACTCACTATGTCTACAAATTATTCTGATCTCTTAAAACACAGAAGGAATAAATATTTTTATTAACCTTGAAATGCTTGGAATGAGGACTTTTGGGTACTTTCTACAAAACCCACTTCCAATGGGCCACTCAGAGGCAATCAAAACCAAGAGCGGCCAACAGCCCACTGGGGCGCCCATCTCTGCATCTCTGGGCAGGTGTTACTCAAGGTGTAATATTGACATACAAGGAAGATTTGCATCCCGCCATCCCTTCATGCAGTTTTGCATTTCCGAGTGCTTTGGGCCGCCCTGAGGTGATAGCCATGGTTCAGGAACAGTGGTTGCTAACTCAAGTTCATGAGAGGGGAAGTGAGGACAGTACCCTGGCAGGATGAAACCGGCCAGCGTCTCATGCGATTGAGGGCCATTGGTGTTGCAGTCTCTAATTGATGGGCATCTCTCCAAATTGATTTTTGGTGTGATCTAACAGCCTTTGCCATAAACTCTAATTGTCATCCAGTATGAAAACTAACCTGAATGCCAACGACAAGACCGTTGCCAACGGCCCCTTCCAGTGGCATAGGTTCTAGAGAGCCGGACATTGCAGGCCAGTGCTGTATGCCAACAACAGTTTCTGAATTTTGTAGAACTAGCGAGCTGGCACGTTTCTCTCTGTACCCGCTTCCTCACAGTGACACTATACTTCTCTTCAAAGAGGTAAACATGGTTCAGTCTGCTCTTTGCTACTCAGCTCTCTAACAGGTACAGCAGCATGGAACAGAGTATAAGAGTTCACCCGGCAAAGAGAAGGCGCCAGACAGCTTCGGCTACAATTGTAGTAAAAAAAAAAAAAACAAAGCAAAACTAAACAAAAAAACCTTGTATTATCCTAAGGTATGTCATGCCAGGCTTACCTTTACACTGCTGGAAGGGACTGATGTACCAGGTCCCAAGCCGAGAATTTTGTAACATGCTGAAGTAACAGAAACTCAGTTGCTATCTGGCTGCTGCTCTCTCCATCTGAGAGTATGGTTCCTCCTGTAGAGATCGCAATTCTGACAGTGACAGGTGCTTAGCAATGCCTGGCTCTTGATGACTTTTCTAGAAGATGGCCATCAACTGGCCAAGTGCTCAACTGAAGAGCACTAGCCAACCCCAGGCTGAGCATCCTTACTCTCAAGACCGAAAATCTAAAATGCTACGAAGTTCAAGCACTGCTGAGTGTGGACATAATGTTACTAGTAAGAACTCACCTGTCCTCATGTGATGGGCTGGAGTAAAACCTCCAGTGCCCTAAAACAGGATACCATGCAGAATTACTCTCCCCTGCCCTGAATTGCCTGTTTAGACCTTGGAATCATCACCAACAGACGCCAATATGTAGAGGAAATATTCTCAAGATCTGAAAGTGAAGCATCTCTGCTCAGGAGCATTTTGGGTAAGCGGGCTGCGGGTAGGTGCTCAGCCTGTACTAACAAAACTGCTAACCAAGCTTAGGGAAGGATCAGGTGTCTTTCCCATTTTCCTTCTCACATGATGTCAGGACTGATCTTATGTTTCTCTGTTACTGTCCCTTTGTCCATCCTAAAAGGATGACTGCCAGAGTGCTGGCTGATTCTGTCTGCACATTCCAGTAATTGCTAAACTTTCCATACGCAGCCATCACTGAAATAACCTATGTCAGTCTCCTATGATAGAACCTCAAAATAGCTGTGCACTTGAACTAGAGGTCTGAATTAGTTCTTGGAGAACACATGAAAGGATTCTATAACTGGGCTTCTGAGAACAGAAAGAAAACGAAATTGTGTGAGTTGAAAATGTTAACTCCATTTCCTCATGGCTCTTTCCCACTCCCCTTGGCCAGCCAAAGCATGGATAATGATACCACAGTTCTTGAGAGGTTTCTGGGCAGAAATGTCCTTTTCGAGAGGAATTCTGCTCAAATGTGGGATCCTGCCCTTGGGGCTATCAGGTGTCTGGGAGAGACCATTTCTCAAAAGTTCCTTCTTGAATTCTGAGATGGGAGAACAGCATGCTTGACACTTAGAATAGTAAAAATGGCTCTTGCAGCTTAGATCTGACAACACAGAGAAAAGAACCAAGTTCCAGGCTAGCCAGCACTACATCATTCTAAGTACGTGGCAGTCCCAGATACGAGTGTACAAAACAATGCAGTATTTCAAAAGCAAGAGAAAAAAAAAAAGCACAGAAATGTCACTGAGAATTGGATTTCTACATTTTCTCTGAGCAGATAGGAGATGTTGGCTGGAAATAGCTGTGGCTGTACTGTTGCCTGTTCATATTATTTCCTGACTGCCTCTGCCATAAATCACACTGGTCCTGAAGTCACAACAAATAAAACAAGGCCTAGTGAATGCAAACACATCCCCACAGCCACCACAGAGGGTACAAAGTTCCTAGGCATGGAGGAGGCAGCTTTTGATTTCGAGTCTCGAGTCCAGCCTGCTCTCTGAGCTCTTTGTAGTGGGACTGGAGAGCATTGCTCTTTGAATAAATTTCTGCACAAAGAACTTTCTAGAAACAGAACCACAGTCTCTTAATGGTCTCATTTCCCCCCCATGGTATTCATCGTGACCACCTTTCTCATAATTACTTTTCTATCAAACTCAGAACTCCATTGGATAAAGTCTGTGGCCTATTTGGTCCAGGTTATAAGGTTTCCTATGTGGCCACAATGGGTACAGCCAGTTTTTGAAAGAGGGAAACTGAGTCCCCATGGAATAACTGATCAGTGTGTGGTTCTGATATGAAAGGAGGACTGCCAATGCGTGAACACAGTCGCATAAAGAAGAAGGGAGGGGATGGCCCATGGGGTTTCAGTTTCAAATAAGATTCCAAACATATGTTGAACTGTGGTGTCCATGCACATATAATAAAGGGGCAAGACAAAGGTGAGTCCATAGAGATAAAAGTCCATTTCAAATGGCCTTTCGAGGGAAGAATGTGACGTAAGAGAGCATCCCTGAGAGAAAGTATCCAGTGTTGATACGGCTCAGTCAAGTAAGAACAGTAAGACCTGGTGCTACCCCTTAACACGGTTTCCATTAGGACTCAAAACTTAAGTTTGGACTTTGCACGCCTGAGACAATTTAGAAAACACACAGCCTTGTAAGAAGACAGGCCAAAGCATGGTGTTTTGTGGTGGAGCATCCACAGGTCTAGGGTGGTACCTTGCAGGCACCGTGCTTGCTATGGAAATAGGCAGCTTCTTGCCTCTCCACCTCGCTGTGTGGACAGCTGGTGGGCTTTACCCTCCAGGAAGCACTGGCCCCACCCCTCCTTTCCAGTCTGCATCTTATCCCAACAAGAGGCTGCCAGCTGTTCACTGGCTGTTGTTCTCTGAGTCTCTGTGCCCACATGCTGGACTCCAACTGTGAGTGTTCCCTGAGTCTGCAGGAGAGGAACCCCTGGGGAAGGCATCTGGCCATGGCTGCGGAACAGCTTACACTCATTCCAGCTGACCACAGCTCACACCGGGTAAGAAAACCCTTAGCTGTCATTTAATCATCATTTTTAAAGGCCGTTGGGAGGTCTTGGGTAGTTTGTTGACTTGACTCTTCTGGAAAGCACAAAGCTGGAAAGGCTACAAACAACATAACATCAACGTCTTCCAAGTCTCAGGAAGAGAAGTCAGCCATCTTACCATAGTCCTTGATAGCTTTCTTTCCCCACAACATTCTACATTAAAAATTCTCAATTCTACAGGAATGAAAGAAATATTAACCCTCTGCTGCTTCCCCTCCCTTCTTCCTTCCTTCCTTCCTTCCTTCCTTCCTTCCTTCCTTCCTTCCTTCCTCCCTCCCTCCCTCCCTCCCTTCCTTCCTTCCCTTCCCTTCCTTCCCTTCCTTCCCTCTCCTTCACCTCCTCTCTCTCTGCTGTATACATACATACGTGTGTGTATGTATGTTGTGAGTGTATGTATGCATGCATGTCTTCATTGAACCATGTGAAATTTTTAGGTACTATTACTATCCCTAAACACTAGTTCAGCATGCATCTCTTATTCAATCAAAACACAGGTTGCCCTGCCCTAATAAAAAATATGAAATCCAATTTCTTGCTGCAAGACCTGAAACGTACTGAGTGTCAACATGATGCTGGGAAAGTATCAGACTTTGGAGCATTTAGATGCTGGATTTGAATTATAGATTCTCAACCAGAAAAGCCTATTCAAATATTTTTCAAATCCTTCTCTTTCCCCCCAATCCATGTCTGGTCCCCAAGAGTTTAGATAAAAACCACCCAACCTGTAATAATATCATAAGTAAGAAAAGAATGATTTTTTAAGAGCATTTAACATATAATCTATATTCTATACAACCAATGATTTTAAATTTAATTATTTTTATTTTATGTGTATGAGTGTTATGTATGTGCACCATATGTATATCTGGTGCCCATGGAAACCAGATGAGTGCATCAAATCCCTATAACTGGAGCTATACATGGCTGTGAGCCAACATATGGATGCTGGGAACCAAATCTGGGGTACAGGAACAGTACACACTCTCAACCCCTGAGAAGTCTCCCTAGCCTTGCCCCAAATGTTTTGTCTGCTGTTAATTTTTTTTTCAATCTGGGCTCTCATACACAGCATCTTATTAAGTCTTCTAAGTCTCCTTTAAGCCACAGTGGTTCACTTCCCAAAATTGCTGAGAGTGAAGTTTAGGTATTCTGCATGCTCTCGCCACCAGGTAACAGATATGTTAATTAGCTGAATTAGCCATTCCACAATACATATTTATTTCAGAGCATATATAATATAAATAAATTTTTGTCATTAAAACATTTAAGTACTCTATTAAGTACTCAGAAATAGTAAACCTGTCCATAATTTTCATAAAAGTTGGCATTGAGTATGCATTTAAAATACAACATTGCTCATTTTATTTTTCAAGTAAGTAATTAACAGTAAAGAGTATTCCGACCATGCGATGGTCTGTCTCTTCATTTACCTCTCAATCCTGGGGTCTCTGTCTCTCCATTTACCTCTCAATCCTGGGGTCTCTGTCTCTCCATTTACCTCTCAATCCTGGGGTCTCTGTCTCTCCATTTACCTCTAAATCCTGGGGTCTCTGTCTCTCCATTTACCTCTCAATCCTGAGGTCTCTGTCTCTCCATTTACCTTTCAATCCTGGGTCTCTGTCTTTTCATTTATCTTTCAACCCTGGGGTCTCAGAATAATGAATAATACACAAAAATAATTCATGCCCAGTATGCTTCAGAAAGGCATTTTCTGAAAACTCACTCGGATGTGGCCACTATTGTCTTCTTAACCCAGGACTTTTAAACTAAAAGTGATATATCTTTTATTAATGCAATACAATTTTAAAATATTTATGCTTGTATGTCATCCCTGGGGATTCTGGGTAAGTCTGGAATAGAACCTGAATCTTTGTTCTAAGAGGGAAAAATAGGAAGAAAGAAAAAGAAAAAGTATTCTAGGGATTCAGATGCACACCCTCATTTCAAAGGAATTATATCATACATATTCTATTCTGCTTTGTCCACTAAACCGGTTATAGTGAGACTAGGAGAGATTTTACAATAATGATTATCAATTTAATGGTCTTTTCTTCTGCTTACCCAACTGCATGGCTGGATATGAACATTGTCGTAAGCATCTTGGGGCCACTGTTTACGACAGACTTTTCCTACACATCAAGGTAGTGTGTTGCTTATTATATGGGAGCCTGTGGCAGCCGCTTCACTTACATCTCGCCTACATTGTTGCCTTCAAAATTATGGGTTGGTACAGTGTTGCAGAATGCAGACCAACATTGGCTGCTGCCACACTGGAGAACAAACAGCTGTGCACATCTTCCGTATCCAGAGCAGCAGGGCCCTTCCCTCTCACCACACAGTACTCAAATTTCATGCACAACCACAGCTAGCTTGTTGTTCAACTGCATGCCTTTGCATTTTGTTTAAATCTTGCTCTTCTCTCTTGAAAATAAGACACTATGTTCAACATTTCCTTTTTACCCCTCCACAGGTAGCTAGAAATGATTAATCTGAGAAAATTAATTTAAAATTTCCGGATTTAGGAGTGGAGAAATTCTGAATGGTTCCTCAGCTCATTGAATGGAATACATTTTTAGTTCATGGAACAAAAAGGTTATATGCTTTATGAATGGTTGGAAAGGAACCAGAAAAAAAAAAGACAGCAAATGCATACATTTGAAATTGTCATCTGCAAAATCCCCAAAGACAAATGTAACAGAACATGATGTATTACTGTTCAGTGTACACAGTAGGGCAGAATATTTTAGAATAAATGAGATACATAAGATTCTTTGATGTATTCAGCAATTGTAAATAGAGTTTTACGCTCAATTCTGCTCCATATTGCACAGCATGGTGGGTTTCCCGTCATGGTTATAGTGACAGGCAGGAAAGTATTTAGCTTCCCCTAAGAACTGAGAACATCAAGGTGGTGTTCAGGTGAGCGGGAGACCCTGTGATTCTGAGGCTCCCAAAGAATGCCCCTTCATTTCCTCCTCCTCCAAACCCAGGAGAATAGGCTTCTTCAGAGTTCCAGGTCTCCCTTTAAAGAAGTACAACCTGGCTGAGTGCTGAAGGTGCCTCAGTAAAGAACTAACTGTCTTTACGTCGGCTTTGAGGAGGGAAAGTGGGTTCTGAGCGACTGGCCCAGGGACACCCAGCGCAGGTACATCTTCCCCTCAGGAGCCCTCAGGGTCTGCAGCAAGGACTGTCAAAGAAACCACCAGGGCAGATATTTCAAAATTAGATTCTTCTCTTCTAAGATGCATCCCAGAGTCCTACGGGCACAGGCAGGGGCACAGCTGCCTGAGGCTGGTCCCATCTCTACCGTCCCTGCCTTCTCCACAATGTCCAGCTCTGCCTCATCTCCTCTCACTCCTGTAGTCCTGAGATGACTGGATGCTCTCCCTCCAAAGGCCACCCCCTGCCCTGCTGCGCTCCTCGATGTCTGTTTGTTTTTGAGGTGCTGAGGTTTGAGGCAAGAGCCTTGGGTATGCACAAGCATTCTACAGCAAGCTGCACCCCCAGTCCCGGGCCATGGCCTAGAGAGCAGGCTCACACACGGAACCTTTGTCCACTGAGGTCGGCTCCCCATTTCCTCTCTTCATCTTTTTTATTTCCCCAGCCCTACAGAAGTCTAGACTCACTTCTGCCTCCTGAAATCACTCTTCCTACAGCTTTGTTTTACCTGACTGTTCATTTAAACAAAATTTCTCAGTGTAAAGACCGAGGTATACCTGGGGGAGGGTGAAAGTACCCCCAAACCCCTGTTTTCCTCTTTGTTGATCATTTGGAGAATATAATTTGATATAACTTCAAACTTCAAAACTGTGTTTCCTTTTCTTTCCATGATGCCTAGAACAGTATCTGACATGGAGTGTTAGATTGACTCCGGTCTGAGTATGTCCCCTTCCCTTTCAGTCCTTAGTGACAGCAGCAACTCCGCTGCTACCCTTGAATGTGTTCCCTAAACCTCACCATGTCTTTGGAACTGAATCTTCAGTGAAGCAATGCTGAGGGGTGGGACCTCCAAGAGATGAGCAGGTCATGAGGGCTCTGCCTTCATGAAGGAGGCAAGGTTTCCAAGAGAGGGTGAATTTGGTCGTGTCCCCCCCACCCCCGCCACCCCCCCACCCCCGTCTCCTAGGTTCTCTCTTGCCCTTCTGTCATGGGATGGAAAGGCACAAATGCCCTCACTAGATGTGTACGTTCCCCCTCTGCCCTGGCTTTCCCAGCTCTGTTAATTGTGGGTAATAAGTCTCAGCTCTCTGCAAGTATACACTTGCGGGGCTGTTTGTTGTAGCAGATAAAGGCACACACTTAGACTAACTTGCTGAAAGCCCAACTCTACTTTTAGGACTCTACTTTTCTAACAATAGCTGAGTCTTAGCTAAGCACAGTAGCCAAGCTTCACGTACCACAGGCAACCAACTAATCCGCCTGGGTTTAGATAAAGCAAACCAAGTCTTAAGCACGAGGCTGTCTCTACTTCTGCTCTCCATCCAAAGATACGGCCTGCTTACCTTGCAGGGTAGAGTAGGGCAGGGCCAGGCAGGGCAGAGCAGAGGGGAGGAGCTGAGAGCAAGGCAGGGGAGAGCAGAGCTCTAACCACCTGCGGCTTCTTAGCTGCTTGATTCTCAATTCATCTTCCATTCAATTAGATTCTACTAAATTTGATTTGTCTAAAGTTATTAATTGGACAGTAGGTTCTCAAAAAAAATTGACTGGATAAACAAACAGAGTCGCTGGCTCATGATGCACAAAGGAGTTTCTCGAACCCAAAAGGAGCAAATGAGGTTATTGGAATCTACACTTAGGAGATAAACCCAGGCACCAGGAGGGAAGCCGCCATCTACACACTCCTACCATGATGGCAGGCTCACAGCAGCAGAGCCAACTGATCACGGGTTGAGGCTTCTGAAGCTAAGAAACAAACCAATTCTTCCATTGAGTTATTCATTCCTTTGGTATTTTGTCACATTGATAGGAAGCTGACGGGCAGCGTTTCCCCCGTTGCTGTTTTAATACCTGACACAATCAACTTAAAGGGCAAAGGCCTTATTTGGCTCATGTTCTAGGGGACTGCCCATTATCTATCGCGGGACATCCACGGAGGTAGGAACTTGAAGCAACCCTCCCATTTCATCTGCGGCAAAGAAGCAGAGAGCAGTGAATTGGTGTAAGCACACTGATGCCCACTTTACTTTCTCCATTCTTACACAACCCAGGATTTCCTCTGCAAGGAATGAATGGTGCCACCCACAGTGGGCAGGCTTCCCTCCCCAATGAGCATAGTCAAGAGAATCCCTCAAAGACGTGCCCAAGGGCCAGCCCGAGGTAGACAGTCCCTCATCTGGACTGAAACTGGGAAAGAGACATATATATTTCGGCTCAACCTGAGCCACAAAAAAATCATACTGACACCATCAGCCCTTTCCTATACTTTCACCACCGTGTAGGCTACTGTTAATAAAGTGTTCAAATGGCTTAGTGCCCCTGTCGGCAACGGCAGGCTCTGTTGATTGCTGAGGTTGGCTTCCATTTGGGAAGGTCACTGACCTAGATCCCTGCCTCCGACTGGCTGTTGGTGCTTTAATCAGAGCAGAATTTGTCAGCAGCAACCGCTGGCACTCCCTCTCTCTTGCCTTTCTTTCAATAGTCATCGGGATGTTCAAAGTACATCCCAAATGACCACTGTGTGGACGACGATGGGCGCTTTGGCTGTTGTTATTAACAGACAGCTCTTGGGGGTTAAGCTACAAATGAATAGCACTGTCTGATGAAAAGGGAGTAGCGAATCTTAGATACTACTCACAGATTTCTCACACAGTAAAATCCTCAATGGAGGAAATTCACAATGCTTGTGCTTATAGTGCACGAATAATTATGGGAAAGCGAGGACGTGTCAGGGTCTTCAGAACTACCAGGTCCAGCCCCCTGCCTCCAGGCATATCAGTCTGCAACCACCAAAGGGAGATGCTTATTTGACCCATTTTAGAGGCTGCAGCAGCCGGAGACCACACAGGGTCCCTTGTTAACTTGTTCCTTAAAGAACTTCAGAGTGTGTCTAACTCAGTGTCTCTCTTTATTATACTGCTATACAACAAGCAATTCACCAGTTGCTCCTAATATAGGATGGATTTCCCCTCAGGACAAACCCTCAACAATGTGACCTCATACATTTTTAAATTTCCCAATTTGACCTTGGATGGACTGAATCCTTAATTTTTAGTACTTAGCGAGCACGGCTTCTCTTCATTAGCATGCAGGGCCCTTGGTCCTCAAAAGCGCTCTTTCCTCTTGTAGGCAGAGAGGAACATGGGCTTGTCCTCTACCCTTGGGCATCTAAGAACACAAGATGCTAAGAAAGCACAAGGCAAGAGGGCGAGCAGGCCCCAGATCGGTCTCCTCTCCATTTTCAGTGAGAAAATTGGTTTCTCTTGGAGATGGTCCTGGGAGTGTTTAAAGTAGACAACTTTGCAGTTCTAACTGGAAACCACTCGCAACCACCTCCAGTACCTCCAAGGTCTTGCCTCTGATGCTGAGTGAGGTGGCCTTGCCGTGAGCGATCTGCTTCGTGTGGGCAGAGTATCCCCAGTTATAGTTCACTGGCATTAAACACTCGGCTTAAGGCATGCATATGTGAGAATCTTAAAACAAGAAAATTATATACTGTCTAATTAAATCCCCAGTTGTGAACTCTATAAATTGCAAAGAGGGCATTTGCGGATTGTCCGTGTTGCATTTAAAATGCTACAAAAATGAAACAGAAGTAGACACAAAGTTAATATACACCCAAACTTCTACAGGAGAGTTACAATCCTCCCGTTCTTTGTTAAAACTTTTAACAAACAAACAAACAAAACTTTAAATATGTGGCTTATCTGTTGAATTCCCTCCAGTTGTGGAAGAGTATTTATTGAAATCTTTAGTAACATGCAGACGTTTCCTCACTTTAGATTAACACAGGTCACTGGAAAGCTGAATAATAGTATTGTAAATTAATTTTTTCTCGACTATGGTTATAACGACCGTAATTAGCAGCAAATCCTTTTGCTCTATTTGCATGAGCTGAATTTTCCTTAATTACTCTGCAGTCTAATTATGGAGCTCAATCTAGAGAACTCACAAAAGCCAGTGAGGCAGAAAGCAGGAGACAGCATATCCCGAGTCCTGGATTTACTACTCTGGAGTCCTTAGTAAACCGGTTGGAACAGACTCTATTTGTGAGGGCATTAGCATGTAAGCAGTGTCAGGACGGAGACGCATGGCTCCGGCCGGCCATGCTAATGGAAAGTGATATTGAGTTTACTAATTCCGATAAGGGTGCACAGATTGCCTTTCCTCCAATGCGCCGGGACTGTCAGCGAAACAAATGCATGGCCCATGTTGCAATTAATTTGATTCTTGTTCCTCTAAGGCTGCACTTGTAGATTTAATTAAGCTTCTGCACACTGGGCACATGCAGGAAGGATGGGAGTTTAATGGCTTCTTTTGAATGAAAGTAGCTGCGGAAGTTATGACTCAAACAGCAATGGCAATCATCAGACAAAGGTAGTTTAATAAGAAAGTATGTTTCCAGGCATTTTTTTTTTATTTTAATGAGAGATAGCTAATCATTCTTTCTCCTCAGCTGTGTCCTCCCCATGTTTGTTGAATTGCAAGTCCTGAGGTAAATCCGACTCCCCCACTTTGTCTGACAGTGCTTCTACCATTCGGTTGATGATTTCTTTCATCAAAATAGCCGTAGCGTCTCCCAAATACTTGTTTTAAAACCCAAAGCCAGCTATCTTGGCGTTGGTCTTTAGATGTACTTCCCAAATCACGCTCAGACTTCCATTTGCTCTAGAAACAGACCGATAAGCCTTATGTGTAGGCAGCGGTTTGCTGACCCGCCTGTTGACTCAGCTCCGGCACCAATAGGAAATGAAAAGCCTGGGGACTCTGGTGATATCAGGTATTAGCAAACTTTATAGCAACAGTACGTCCTAGAAAGGGGAACACTTCAACAGCATGGATGTTCATACACCTGCTTTACAGTTTTTGTATTTAGAACTTTCAACAGACTTGCCCTCCTCCCCACCTCTGGAAGCTCTCATGACTCCTTACAGGAAGCCAGTTTCCCTCTGAACTTAAAGTCTTCCTCTGTGCTTCCTGAATCTTCTTCTCATATTCACCCTTGGACTGTCTTTATGGCCATAGCTTATTTTTCCTACTAGGCTGTCATACTCTTCAGATCCTGGGGTGGCCTCATACTTGTTGTCTCCATAGCACCCCAGGGTCCTGAAGAAGGAGGTACCCTCAAATATTCATGGAATGAAGTGATGTTTCTCCTGTTGCTAATCCCTAATGCTGAACACAGCCCTTTAAGAGGGATAAAGTCTTCTGTATACAACAAACTAAGCATACAAAAAATGTGCAAACATACACACTACACTTTGCTTTTGGCATTTAACCCACTACAATTTAATAATTGCCACACAGGTCAGTTCATTCACCAGTCTTTCAAAAGGTGTTTGCTGTGGTGCACTCCATAACACCTTTAGAATCAGGGCCACAGAACTAGGTCCCCTTGAAAATTTCCAAAGACTTGTGTTATTGTGTTTCACCCAACTCTCTGTGGTTCCCATGTATCATCACAGTTTAGGATTCCGCTAGACACAGAAATGTAGCAAGCTGGCTTACCAACTTCCTGGAGCACTGATTTTTAAACATCACAGAGGACCGACATCACATGGGGAATTGGCAGAGCAGAGCACCTGCCTCACATGCTAATCCATCAGGCCAGGTGGCGCGACTAAGAGACAGCCACCGTCTTGAGCCCCCAAATGACTGAGGCAGACAGTGTGTCCTGGCACAACTCCATCCCACACAAAGATGAATGTCCGGATGGGCTGAAGCTACTAACGAGCTATGAACAGTAGCAAGAGCATGTATACATCAAATGTTACAGGGAGTGAGTTGGTCTATAAAGAAAAAAAAATAGTGCAACCTTGAAATGTCACACAGGAATAGTCAAGTTTATCTGCGCCGCCCGTCATCTTCTATCCCTCACACAATCATTCTTAGTGACAAGAGGACACATGCCTGAAAACAACCCTTTGTTTACAAGCCCCGTTTTTCCATAAGGCTGGGGTGACAAGCATGGTCTCAGGCGATGTTAAGTCCTAATCACGCAGAAGGGAGTAGCCGAGGCGGAGCGTACACGCGCGACAGGACGCAATTACTAGGTTCCAGACTGCGCTTGTAGCCATCATGTACAATCGAACATGACAACGGCCTCTCTATTCATTTCTGGCAGGCTGGAGCCCACACCACGGAAATGGAAATGGACGACAAATCAAAGCACTCCACACAAGTTCTTACAAAGGGGATACGGGCACTGGTTCATCCAACGGACTCATTTGTTAGGAAGCTCAGAGTTGGAAAATGCCCGGATCCAACATTAGTCGTGTCAAGGAAACTTAGATAGTATCTGGTGATCTTTGGATTATTTATCAAGCAAGAGAGTTGAAGATGGGACTTTTCAGAGGTCACTACCCAAAAGACTGGCTTCAGAAACCTGCTTCAGCTCACCCCCAGGCCCTGGACACAGCCCCAGACTTTTCCTTCAAACAAAATGAGCTGGCATTTTCTCAGAAGCATCTTAGCATTCTTCCTCTTCGAGGAGTCTCCTGAATGATCTGACATTGGTAATGACTGACCTCCAAAACAGACAGACAGCAGCTGCTGTGGTTTTCACACAGACTTGACAGGCAGACTCATCTCCTTTTCTTTGACTTTTAGCCTTTATTTTTCAGGACCAGTTGCAAAGGATTGCCCACAAAGGCTAGTTGAGCTAACATAAGCAAGATGTACAGCCACTACTGTGTGGAGTGTTGTTTGCTTCTATATAGAAGTTCTTAGAAAGAAGTGACAGCTTCCAGTTGCATGTGCTTAAAAGTCTGGAAGCACCCCTCTTTCACCCACCATCCTGTCGTACATCTATCCTTAACTAAAAACTATTCCAGATCTACCTCACTCCAGCTGGGATGCGACTCTCCACTGAGTGCTCTCAGGTCCTGGTCAGGATGAGCAGAACTGGGAGGGCCCTTCACAACCAGGCTGGAGAGATGGCTCAGCCCATACTACTTAGCCAGAAGACCCAAGTTTGGGTCCCAGCACCCACAGTGGGTGGCTCGACCCCTTCTTCTGGTCTTCACAGGGACACACACACACGTGGCATACACACACATAAAACTAAATGTTTCACAGAAACAAGACAACTAAGGACACATTTAAGTAATACAAAACCTTAAGTGAAACACACAGGCAAGAGCTTTTAAAAAAGTATTTTTAGTTTGAATAGCTGCTTACAGGGAATAGAGCGTACTTCTATAATGATCTTTCCCAAACACTTGAAACTATTCTTCTTTCATCTGGAAGAAACTGGAAACTCCATGTTGATCTCAAGGCCTCTGTTCCTATTGAGGTGCGGCATGGCTTGTGGGGCTACAGGAGAGTCAGAGGACTAACACCGGGGGACAACAATAACCCAGAGAAATCTCAGATCTTCTTACTTGCTTCCAGATCTGGACAATCCTGTGTAATTGAGAGCCAGGGCTCTGCCTACCCTGCATTCCACCCGAGCCCAGGGCCTGCCATACTTCCTTCCCCAGCTCTGACACTCTTCCGCCAAGACCCCAGCATTTCCTTCACTCGCAAAGGTCCAAGCTGTTTACAAAGCAACATTTCCTCATTCCTCACAGTCCCACATCTGTGGCAGAACGGTGGCATCTGGTTCAATATTTCATTAAATCCTCCTGAAACCTAACAGTTCAATCTATTAGAAAACTACGGACCCTGAGCAACATAAATTACCTCGCAGGCTGCGGTGGAGCACACAGCACAGGCCATTTACTGGGGAGACATTTACAGCCGGGAGTTTCGGCACATTCTGGATGCATGAAACATAACCTTTCTAAACCTCCCTCAGATGGTAAACAGTAGACTGAAGAGAGGAACAAACAAGAACTCCTTAGCTAAAAAGGTTAGTTGGGTCCAGGGCGAAGGATTCCCGTGTGGTGTCTTAATTACCCACGGGATGAATCTCAAGTCTTCTCATGGGGATGAATTTTGTGTGGATCCATGCCCGGAGTCCAGGTTTTTTTGTGCTTCTTTCTTGTCTCTCAGCAAATGACAGAAGAACGTTCACAAGAAAGCCACACTGAAGTCTGTGCCTAATGGAAAATTTAGAGCTAATTTATTTTTGCTGCAGGGCATCTGTGAGTTAGGCAGCAGAAGGCAGGCTGGATGTACAGCCTCATGCTGGACCTGTTTTGACTGTCAGCGCTCAGTCGAGTCCACCTCCAAATGTAGCTGTCACGTGACAAGTTCTGGATGCCTGGCACCTTTGATGGCGTTGATTGCCTGGACCTCTATGCTTTCCACTCAGTGACAATGACAGCATCTGGGCTTGGTAAAATTAAACTGCCTTTTTTTTGGGGAGGGATCTCCCTTTTATTTGCGACTTTAATGAGTTCCTCCTCCTGACCCAGACCACAGTTTAAACTTACTAGAAAGGAGGACAAGTATTCTTATATCATTATAAGGACCCCTTAACTGGTCAGTTTTTGTCAACTTGACCCAAACCTAGACATATCTGGGAAGAGAGTTTTTGTTTTTGTTGTGTGTGCGTGTGGGCGGGGGGGGGGGGGGTTGAGACAGGGTCTCATTATGTAGCACTGGCTGTCCTGAAATTCACTCTGTAGACCAGGCTGGCCTTGAACTCACAGAGATCTCCCTGCCTCTGCCTCCCAAGTGCTGGGATTAAAGCATGTACCACTATGCCTGGCTGAAGAGGCAATTTTAACTGAGTAAATGCCTCCCTGAGGTTGGCCTGTAAGCAAGTCTGTGGGGTACTGCCTTGACTTAGGATTGATGTGTGTGTCGGGGGGGGGGGCAGTACACTGTGGGCAATGGTTGGGCAGGTGGTTCTGCAATGTATTAGAAAGCAGGCTAAACAAGCCAGTAAGCAGCACTCTTCCACGGCCTCTGCTTCACTTCCTGTTTCCAGGTTTCCGCCTTGAGTTCCTGCCCCAACTTCCTTCAGGGGAAATATAAGCTATAGGTTGAAACAAACCCTTTCCTCCCCAAGTTGCTTTTGATCATGCTATTTTATCATAGCAATGGAAACCCTAACTAAAACAAACCCAAAAGAGATTAATTACAGGCCTAAAACTACCCTTATGTAACCCAAGGGGGTTCTTGGCCCCTTGGGTGAATACAGCATTAAGTATGTGTTGCATGGAGAATAGGAAAATGGAGCTTTAATAACCACACATGCTTAGCTCATTTACAAATTTATTGCTTGCTAGTTAGAGGGAGCCAAGACTCTTAGTGACTGTTTGGCTGGCAGAGCAATCGATTATATTAGGACCTACTTCCTCCAAGCTTCTGGAGTTGGTCCCAGATGAAGACTTCTTGCTTACGGGAGTTTACCTAGCCGCACTCGAAGAATGAGATAGTTTCAAAGGAATTGTGTGGTCCATGGATTGCCACTATTGTACCATGAAATCGGTGTAGCTGACGTCACTCAGTTAGCAGTCATCAGGAAAGTCACATGGAAGTGATTTATGCAGAAACTGTAAATTAGGAGTCACAGCTGTGGCTGTCTCCCTCCCGCGACGAGGCGTTTAACTTAGCTTAGATTGTTCTCGCTCTATGAATTGAGGGATTAAGGAGAGATGGAGTCTAAAATCACTCTTCCTATAGCTCTTGAAATCTCATGCACCGTTTAAATGGAACCATCCTGAGCACCCGATGCATTCATTCTACAAGTCAGGGATATAAAGTGAATACTTGTGTGCTCAATCCTGCCTCCAGATCACACTGTTGTTTTAAAAGAAGTACAGAAAATAAATGGACCAACATAGAAAGAAAAAAAAAATCTATCCCTGCCGCATTTCAGGCAATTAGTACCCACTTGGCCCATATGAACATATATGTTTGGCATGAAAAGTAGTCACATTAGAAGCAAACTAAGCAATTTCTGAAGATGAAATAAAACTCATATGTGTACACATCACATGTCAAGTTCATGACTTCAGGGAAAGTCTCTACTTTATGAATTATATGGGATCTCAGGATATCAAGAGTAGTCTCACCTTTATCTTCCTCACTGATAAACTTTGTCTAAATCACTGCTCTCTGAAGAAGTCTCATGGAGGCCACCTTATGAGAATGTACTCAGACAAGATGTCTAAAACACAGTCTGGTGGTTTGAATGAGAATGGCCCCCCCAGGCTCATATATTTGAATGTTTGGTTCCTGGTAGGTAGACCGTTTAGGAAGGACTAGGAGGTGTGGCCTTGGAGGAGGTCTATTGCTAGGGGTAAGCTTGGAAGTTTCAAAAACCCATGTCAGGACCAATCTCGGGCTCTTGGTTGTGTGTTTTTTCTCTCTCTCTCTCTCTCTCTCTCTCTCTCTCTCTCTCTCTC
>CABHPR010136315.1:26251-40668 GCA_902168415.1 Peromyscus melanophrys
CTCTCCCTCTCTCCCTCTCTCCCTCTCTCCCTCTCTCCCTCTCTCCCAACAGGATGTAAGCTCTCAGTGACCGCTCCAGCATCACATCTGCTTGCCTGCTGCCATGCTCTCTGCCATGATGATCATAGACTAACCCTTTTGAGATTGTAAGCAGGCTCCCAGTTAAGTTCTTTCTCCTGTAAGCTGCCATGATCTTGGTGTCTCTTCACAGCAATATAATGATAACTAAGACATGAGTCTATCACTTTTATTTACCTTTCACAGACCCACCAGAGCCAATTTTATTCTTTTTTTTTTTTTTTGGTTTTTCGAGACAGGGTTTCTCTGTGTAGCTTTGCGCCTTTCCTGGAGCTCACTTGGTAGCCCAGGCTGGCCTCGAACTCACAGAGATCCGCCTGCCTCTGCCTCCCGAGTGCTGGGATTAAAGGCGTGGGCCACCAACGCCCGGCCCAATTTTATTCTTACTAATTTGCTAGGTAATTTCTTTCCCAATTGGCTATTTTTCTGAAGAGGTAGTATTGGGCTGACCATTTGCTAACATCTACCCATGGCACATCGTGACAGGGGCTTACTCAATTCCCCTTCCAAGAGGAAGGGAAAGAAAGGGGTAGAAGATGGCAGGAGGGAACAGATGACTTGTTTCCTCCCTTAAGTCTTGCTTCTCCTGGTGACACACTGGTGGCCTATGCCATTTTCAGTCTTCATTATGTTCCATATACTCATGGTATTTCTTTATCTCAAGAAACTATCTCTTAGAGGGTTGACATGGTATTTATAGAGAAATGAAACTCCATACTCAAACGGGAAGGCAATATATTTTATTTAACTTTTTCTGCTGAGTCTAGGCAGAACTTAACATGCGTGGAATTAGAGTGAATCTAGATTTGGGGTGAGCAAATGTTGCTTTTATAAACTATCTTGATGGCAGTCTGTGGGGTCATGGTGCATGATGGTAAGGCCTCATGTGTGAAACTCCACTGCAGTGCTCAAGCCATGCTCCATAAAATTTAGGAAAATAGGACTTAATGGCCCATAAATTAGCTTTGCTTTGTCAAATTCAGAAATTTTAAATATAGAAGTAATTTATGACCATCTATTGTCATATCTGGATATTTTCTCTCCTCTAATAACATAAATAACTTCATTCTAGTTATAAAGGAAAATTAGAAAATAGCCATTTTAAGAAAAATAAATATGGAACTGACTTATTTCTCTCAGTAATGAAGAAAACGTCTGCAAATGATCAAATTTAGTGAATTTGTTAAAGAAGAAAATTATTAAAAGCCAGAGTAATGTAGGCATTGAACATAGACCATGTATCAGCTTTCCTAGTTTAATTTTCCATATTTATGATGAAATTTCAAAGTGTACCTTGTAAGAATTCCAAGGCTGTCATAAAGACCTTACTATGGTTTCCTGTTATTTGGTATTGCCTAGCAAGTGGTCTTCAGATCCAAGTTTTAATGAGAGAACCAAATGGTTTGGCAAAAATGTGAGATTAGCTGTCATCAAGAATGAAAATACGTTCTTGTCAAAAGTGTTTCAAAATATTTAGTAGCTTTCAGGACACGTCTGTCAAACTAATGCTAATAGTATAAAGTACAGTTGAAACGTATGACAGACAGTATGTGAATGACACTAAATATTTTTAGCTGAGTGCTAGAAATACACTGCGTTGTCCAGAGTTGAGAAGCAGAGACAATTTCTTGCTCAGAGGGAGATAATCCAAGGGCAAAATACTTGTGACTGGGAATGAAAAAGAAGGGACAGGCAGCTGTCATGAAACTTGGTGTGCAGCCCTAATATCTAAAATAGAATGGTATAAGTCACGAAAGGCTATGACAGGCTGTTCCCTAAGTGTCTGATGCCCTAGTGGGTCACTAGGGTAAACCCAACAATGGCTCTCTATGCCTGTTTTACTCAGCTTTCCCCATGTCAGAGTCACATGCCAACCCTGTCTGCCTGAAATTGGGGCTTCAACCCCACCTTGAGGGACTGTGCCTGGCTTGCCAAAGTTCAACCCTCAATCTGCATAATGCCTTTTTGCTTGTGACAGGAGAGCTCCCACTTCTCGACCAGAAGCTGCCATCCTCCCAGGCATGAGCCTCATTGTCCAAGGTTCGCAGAGGTACAAGAGTGACGGAATCAGTGCCCGTCGGCTCCCTCTGCTCGCACAGCCTAGCCTTTCTGTCTTAAAGCAAACAAGTTTGCATGCAAGGAAGAAGAGAAACATAGCTGGGCCATGGGGGCAAGTGGGGCTAAGAACAATGCTGGAAGGCACAGAGCTCTGTCTCTTTGGGACCCACAGAAAGAACAGGCTAGGATCATTACAGTCTCTTTCAAAATTCAATGTGGTGCTAGGAAATAGGAAGCAGGAGGCAGGAAGTAGGAAGCAGGAAGCTTTTATGCTTTCAAAGGATCCATTAGTTTCAGTGTTAAGTAAGGATTTTATGACGTGAAATTCATTGAGTTGGAAAACTATGCATTTAAAGAAGAAACTGAGGACCCCCCCGCACCCCCGCAGCTGGGTTCTTATTTCCACTCAATTGCGGTATATTTCAAGCCTACTCATTGGTTCCATATCAATGGCCATCAATGATAACCATAGCCCATGTGTGCTAGCTAGTTCCATCTCAATGGCCATCATGGATAACCATGGCCTATATGTGCTGCTTGGTTCCATCTCCATGGCCATCACTGATAACCATAGCCTACATGTGCTGGCTAGTTCCATCTCCATGGCCATCACTGATAACCATAGCCTATGTGTGCTGGCTAGTTCCATCTCCATGGCCATCACTGATAACCACAGCCCATGTGTGCTGGCTGGGTCCATCTCCACGGCCATCACTGATAACCATAGCCTACATGTGCTGGCTAGTCCCATCTCCATGGCCATCACTGATAACCATAGCCTATATGTGCTGGCTAGTCCCATCTCCATGGTCATCACTGATATCCATAGCCTACATGTGCTGGCTGAATCCATCTCCATGGCCATCACTGATAACCATAGCCCATGTGTGCTGGCTGGGTCCATCTCCATGGCCATCACTGATAACCATAGCCTACATGTGCTGGCTAGTTCCATCTCCATGGCCATCATTGATAACCATAGCCTGCGTGTGCTGGCTGGGTCCATCTCAGTGGCCATTTTGTCTAGCTTGAGGATACGCTGTTGACATGCAGAAGGGGCTTCCTGAGGGCAGGTTGGTTTGCTCACAGTTTGATCTGCAGTTGGTAGAGATCCCAGAAGTCTACAGGTAGAATGCTTCTAACATGGCTTCAGGTGCTTCCCTGGCCTCAGGAATGGTACCAATTACACAAATATTCTCCCCCTGTTATCTGAACAACATGATTCTCTTAGCCAGACCAGGCCAGGGCTAATAGTCCAACAGGGAGACAAACACCTTGTCCAATGACAACGGTCACCCAGTGCTCTGAGATTGATTATGATGGTGGTGACGAGAACTCAAACTATTCTAAATATTTTCTACCAACGTTAAGACTTTTTTCTTGTGAAAAGGTGCATACCACTTTAAAACACGTAGTCCAGTGGCATTAATTAACTCACATAACCCTGCAACTGTCACCACTAGCTACCTTGGGAAACTGCCATCCCCCTAAATTGAAACTCTGTCCCCATTATACACTAAGCCTTTGCCTCTTCCTCAGCCTTCGGCAATCCTATGAAAGTGACTACCCTCGATGCCTCGTAGGAGTGACCCCACACAGCATTTACCATTCAGCAACTTGGGGTTTCACCTAGCCTAGTAGTTAGTCCTAATGTGTGGTAGCCACGGTCAGATAAGGTTCCTTTCTAGGGCTGAATGCTATTCCACCACACTTTGTAGATATGCTCATTTGCCAGAGGGTGCTTGGGCGGCTGCTAGCTTTTAGATTCTGTGAATGATCGTGCTGTGAGCATGGGTATGTAAGTCAGCCTTGAAGACCCTTCAACTCTTTCTGCGCCATAACCTAGAAAGACTCCCTTTTATAATTAAGAACGGAAGGCTGCACTGTGAAGCCCCAGTGTAGCACCTTAAGCATTGGAGGCACACCCCAAAAAAGGAGTTTGGCTAAGGCACGAAAATGAACTAAGTAAGAGACTTCCTGGCTAACAGCCTCATCCGATGGAGTCCTCCAGCTACGGTGATAAACATTTCAGAATCCAAAAAATCTATTTTAATTTGTTTTTTCCCTCATTCTGCTTAGTTTGTCTCTTAATTTATGGCTCTTTCATCAGAGCTATTTCATTTACCTTAGCTTAATTTGATTTGTTATTTGTTCAGAGCTCCTGTTAAATTGTTGAAAGTTCTTCACGTATTATCACCCAAATTAGCAGCACACTGTCTGAAGGAGAAATGATTGCTGAGTGCCCTCGACTGAACTAAAGAGGCTGAAGCTAATGCAGTGGTCAGGATGGTAATTAAAGACATTTTGGAGAATGCAAAATTGTATAAATCACGGGACACATGGTATTTAAAAAAAACTATGAGCAACGTCCCCTGTGTCTCATGCTCAGAATAGGGCCCCCCAAATCAATGAGCAGTGTTGCTCTGCACGTAATCGGATCTATAATTCTGACCTTTGAAACAGTGAACTTCTTAATGGTCCTCATTCATCAAGCACTCTCCCCGTGCAGCGCTTCTCCCTCTACATAAGGAATTGTCCTTTTACTTAGATACTTCTGACTTCAGTCTGGGCACTGTTATTCATACCATGTTCTTTTGGAACACGGTTGCCCACACTAGGCTGACCTCTCTGGAGGAACGTCTCTAATAACTTGGGCAACAGGGTTTTATAAGGCAGAGGACACTGTCAACTACTGATGGGATGACGCAGCCTGGTCTCATAACCGGCCAGTTAAGGACTGGCAAGTGCGTCGCCCCTTGAAGAGACCGTCAAGAAGCTCTGCCTAAGCCAGAAAGGGCATCAAGTTTCATGAATCATGTTAGGACTCTATAGAATTCCAGCTTAAAAAAATAAACAAATTTGATCTTAGGGATGAGAACTAGAATTGTTTGGAAATTCAAATGGATAGGTTCTTGGAGCCTAAGAACCTGCAAAACCATTATAAGAGCAGAGAATTCATTTGATACTAGACGAAGTGTATTCGGCTAAGGCATGTGAGCAGTTGACAGACAGGGAACTGAGGTGGGGTGGCCTGGCCTGGTTACAGGGGCAGACTGTGTGGCACAGTCAGTGGTTAAGAGGAGCTGGAGCTGGTTGAGGGAAGGCAGCGACACTGTGATAGTGGGCACATTGAACATGCCATGAAGGCTCCACGTGTCTGTGTCAGCCAAAAGCAGTGAAGGACTATGCAGATCACAAGGTCACAGATACAGGATACTTTGCTGCTAAGCATTTCAGTAAATGTCTTCTTCCTAAATTTGTTTTTATTAATATTTCTTTTGGATATAGGGTCAATGAGCCAAAGTCTGGCACAAATTCATTATTAAACACGGTCTAGGGAACAGGAGCCTGTAACAATAAAGTGGTAGGTGGTTAGCAAGGCTGTCCAGAGGGTGAGAAGCCTTAATGAATCCCAGAGTGATTGCTACCACAGACAGAAATCTAGACTTTTCCACTGTAAAGGCACTGAATAGAAGACTTGGAAAAGCTAATATTTTAATTTAAGATCCATGCCTACAGTATGGAGAAAAATTCATTCTCCCATTTGTTTGCTCATTTTAAATCTAAATTCACGTTACTTTGTGAACAAAAAGGAAAACAATAAGCTATTTATAAAAGTGTGTTTCAAAGGTGGCATGAAAGTCAAGTAGCTGTTCCCAGAGCCTAAGCAAGGGCTGGAGGAGGCCGAGAGGACACAAGACACAGGGTGCAGAGGTGGGGGGCACATCCGACATTCTGTACCAGGGCAAGAAAACTGTTGTTGACACCGGTGAAGTGAATGTAAAGTGTGCTCTGAACGTTCCCAAGAAAGAAAGGACACAGATCTGAGGTGAAGGCTATGCCAGTGACCCTGACCCGATCACTGCACATCCTAGACACATAGTGAATCCTTACTGCCTATCAGTTAAAACACATGCAATACAAACTTAACAAATAAATGATAGTTTAACTATTACTGACTAGCCCATTTACTTTTTAATTAAGCCATATATGAAATTAAGTATATATCCATTCAGTTCAACCACTTTCAAATTTTAAAATAAGAATGCCAAGAATTATAGTCAAGTTTTAAAACAGTCCCTCCAAGTGGGGACTCTGTTCATTAGAATATTTATATTACAGGAAAGTTAACCAAATATGATACCATGAGACTTTACATTCCCCAGGTTTTTAGTATATCTGTTGCTAAAACAAGCACCATGTTCCTCATGTTTTGTTTTTGTTTGTTTGTTTTTGTTTTTGTTTTTGGAGACAGGGTAGTTTTGCGCCTTTCCTGGAACTCGCTTTGTAGACCAGGCTGGCCTCGAACTCACAGAGATCCGCCTGCCTCTGCCTCCCGAGTGCTGGGATTAAAGGGGTGTGCCACCGCCGCCGCCGCTGCCACCACCACCGCTGCCACCACCACCTGGCTCCTCATGTTTTTAAATGCCCAAACAATTCAAAGGCTTGCACTGTATGTCTGTTTGTGGTACCAGTGATGGAAGCCAGAACCTTGCACATACCAGCAAATACTCTACTCTGCAGGCTTGGATTAAAGAAGTACTCTGCTTGCCTTTAACGAGGGGGCATGCTGCACACTGGCTCTGGACAATGCACTGTGACAGATATAAGTCTAGCTGCCGAGCATGGCTACCAGAGATGTCTCACAGCCCCACCCTGCTGCCATCTCCCAGGAAACAGAGGACTCCACCCTCCCGAGTGTGGCCTTGAGGAGAGTGGACACCAGTGTGGAAACAAGGTCAGGATGGAGGAAGGCACAAACTCCAGGTGTCTGCATTGGAACTGGGCACTCAGGCAGGTGCTTTGTCCAACGTCAGAGGAACGTAATTCATGTTGGAAACTTGTGAGGCCCAGGAGAGAGAAAATGGGCCATTCGTAGGGAAGTATGACCTCAGGCATCTTTTGGATGTTTGTCCTTGCTTTGTTTTCACAAAGTAGAAGTATATTTAGAACTCAATACAAGAGTCCATTTTCACTTGTTTCAGTGAGATCTATAAAAACAGCTTCATGCCAGCACCACCACAGCAGTGTCCGCACAGCTTAAAGGGGTATGAAAATAACAATGCCCCGAACTTCTTTCAGTAAATCAAAATGCACAGTCTACGGGGGCAACATGGCGTTTCATCTTACACTGCTGACATTGTCAAAACCATCCAAACAACAACAAAGGGTCCTCTAATTAACACAATAGGTCTTCACCCTTTTGAAATCCCATACTACACATGGACATAAGTGAAAGATTCCATTTATAACTCCATTTCCTATTAAAAAGAAATTCAGATTTATGCTAGAAATTCATGCCACAAGGATCACGGATGCAACTTAAAGTCAAACTGGAAACTGGCCTATTTTTTTTTTTATTGTACGCAGTTTTCTTCTATTTTGGGCATTATCCATGGCTATTTTTACTTATTAATCTAAAATAAAATGAGAAAGAAATGAAATGATTTCATAAAATTTGACTTCTGGGACTCTCTGAGACCCACATTTCAACAATCATACTAAATAAAATGTCCTGTTTCCACAGCCTTGGTGTGCTCTCTCATACTAATAGAAGGTGAGGCCATGTCAGCCCCAATGGTCACATGCTCTCTAGACAATGCAGACAGTGGAAGAACCGAAGAGTCAGTGGATCTGGACACAGCCACTGTGAAGAACAGTCACGTTTTCTCTTAACATCCTTGGCTGCATGCGGGTTCAGAGGTAAGGTGCAGGGAATTATGTTTTCACGCATAAGCTATGCTAATGGACGCATAAAGGTGGGCTGAGCTGGAGAGTGCTTGGCCATATCACCAGGAATCAGGAGGACAATGGTTACCCTGAGGTGCCTGGCCTCATAGTGGCATGAGAGCCCAGCACTAAGATCATTCAGAAGCCTGTCCCAACCTCCTGGGACTGTGCCAGTTGGAAGAGCAGGACTGAAGGAGGGCTTGGGCCTCACTGCAAGTACACACTGAGGGCATCGGTCTCCACCTGGCAGATTCCTAAAGTATTCCTAAAGTATCGTATGTAATGCCACAGCCAAGTCTATGCAGAACTTGCTGAGACTCAAGAGTCTTCCTCAAGCACAGCAACACTGACACCTCAGCCACATCAGTCCAAATCTCTGCAGAGAGAGGTTTTTGCCTTACCCAGCCCTCCCACCAACTAAGCAGGGTCTTCTGCATAATGAATCCTAGAAGGTGAAGAATGGCTTTCCTTTGACCTTCCAGGAAACCCGGAGGACAGGAGGTGATCAACAGACCTGGTTAAACACACTCCTGTGCACATCCATCCTGGGGCAAGCATACCGATTCATGTGCTAGAGTACAAACGGTCTCTGTATCTTGTCTTTATTTAGATGAGTCCATGCTAAATGCACATATTTTATACGCCACAGAGAAAGAAAGAATTGACGTACATACTTCTCCATGTCCTTGCATAATGTGTGATTTTTTTTTGAAACTGGGATTTGAATTAAGCATCACACTTAAGGTATTTCCCACATCCAGGTCACACTGAGCTACAGTCGGGGGTGTAAAAAGGCAGAGCAGGGTAACCAGAGTCAACAAACATCAGCTTGCCTCCAGCCACACACATCAGGCATCTCTTTGAAAAGAGGGTTTTCATCAAATTTTCCCTCTTATCTTTTTTGTTTCATGATGTCTTCAGAAATATTTCCCATTTTTTTTTTTTATGGCGGATTTCTTCTCAGTAGTACTAGCATTGCTTCAACACAACAGAATGGGCACTAAATGTTTAATAGCTCACTTCATTTGTAAAATGTATCATAGACAGGTGACAGGGATATGCATTTCAGCATCAAGATAGTTATGTATATCAGTAACAGGCGCTGCCATAAAGAATAGCTCCTGCTCGCTATCTTACATAATAATTCATATCTCTTTAATTATGTTTCAACAGTCACAACTGTTAAGATTACTATGTACCACGGTGGCTTAGACAGGAATATAATTATAATTAATACAAATGCTCTCAAACTTATGTAAGATCTACAGCAATTTTAGAAACAACAGCAAATATAATTAATCATAGTAAAAATCGACAGCGGTGATACACTAAAGTCTGTCAAACTGTTATTGAGATAAATTATTCCTTATGGAAAATGTTGAAAATGCAGGTATTTTTATTTACACACATGCACTAAATTAGATGTAGGTAAAATACGGTTAAAAAAACCCCTCTCATTTGCATTATTGTAAATTAATTATGAGAGCGTGCTGCCATGAGGCTCTGCATAAAGCTTTCATTTTCTAGAAGTTCACCTTACGGCCTTCTGCAGCATTTGCTGCCCCAGCACCGCGCCGTCAGAGGCACATGCCAGGTAGTCCCTACAGAAGACACTGATTTGCCCACAGATAAGATAAACCTTTGGGCCTTACCAAAGGTTTTTTGTTTGTTTGTTTGTTTTGTTTTTTGCAAAGCTTTCATATCATTAGTCCAGGCAAAGCCTAACAGATCTGTGAGAGTCATAGAGCATTGTAACACGCCCCCCCCCCCCCCCCACGGCCATGCCTGCTTTTGGTCACTATTGCCAATATGCTAAAGTGTTCCATGAATTGACTGGCTTAATGTTTCTTCAGCAACATCAAGTCCTTGTTTCACAGGACTGTCCTTTCAGAAGGCAAATGATGTTCACCAAGTTAGTAACTAACCATGCCTCCTTATGGAAATGCTAAGACATGCACCAGTGCTGAGATTTGCCAGACCCATGCCTAGCTCCAGGCAGACTAGCTTGGAGTGATGAGCATTCACAGACAATGAGCTCATCCTTTGCAGTACCCATTTCCAGCGGCACTACCAGAAATATTGATAAATTAGTTTCAACCTCCTACTTTCTCTTGTGCTATGGCCATGAATGTACCCTCCCAGATAGGAAGGTATGTAGGTAGGTGTAGTGGTTTGAAAGAAATGGCCCCAAAGGAAGTGGCAGTATTAGGAGCTGTGGGTTTGTTGGAGTAGATAGCGCCTTACTGGAGGAAGTGTGTTACTGTGGAGGTGGGCTTTGAGGTTTCATATATGATCAAGCCATGCCCAGTGAGTCAGTTCACTTCCTGTTGCCTTTGGATCAAGATATAGAATCCTCAGCTCCTTCTCCAGCAACATGTCTGCCTGCATGCCACCATACTCCCAGCCGCCATGTTCCCCGCCATGATAATAATGGATTAAATCTCTGAAACTGTAAGCTATCACCTCAATTAAATGTTCTCCTTTATAAGATTTGCCATGGTGTCTCTTCACAGTAATAGAAACCCTAAGACAGTCGGTAAATAGATGATCGATAGATAGATGATCAATAGATAGGTGATAGATGGATGGATGATAGGTAGATAGATAAATATGTAGATAGTAATAAATAAATCCATGAATAGAGGAAAGCCAGGCTAGTAACATAAACATAAAACTCTACGAAGTTTGATAATATTAATTTCTACCTAGAAAAAGTAGCCAGTTCTGTGTAGAAGTCCACACCCAAGGCCATTCTTTTCCTTCTTTCTCTTTCATTCTCTTTCCTCATTCCCTGCTGGCTTCTCCTTATTTATTGAAGACTTTCTGTGGGACAGTGAGAAATGTGGCTCAAAGATCAGCTGCTCAGCGACCAACATCACAGGGCTTAAAGTGACTGAACAAAGAGGATGTTTGGAAGGCCTACTGGGTAGCTTAAATAATGAAACATGCTTGTTACACACCAGTGAAACTCTGGCAACCGATGCATGATTCATGCAAACGCTTTAACTATTCTGTCTAAAAATGGTGCTTGTAAAATTTAAACTTGAATTTCGGCAGAAAACCCTGAACAATTCCAAGTTTTAAGGATTTCTATCACGTGTAGCACAAGCCTACATTTTAAAGTGTCGCATTTATAGGCAGAGTGTGTTGACTAATTTGTCTTATGGAAAACACAGTCTCTGTTTCAGAGAAGGCAGATACAGCAATGCATGCTGTGCAGACAGCCCTGTTAAGATTACTGTGTAGTAAATAATCATGTAAAATCTGACGTTTGACTTATGGGTCTTTGGTCTAAAATTGTATCAAGGCCATATGTTACCAGAGGCAATCTCTTCCAATGCATAATTTATGGCATCAACCCTGTGTCTACCTAAGAGACCCAGGTAGAAAAATGAACAATCCAGCAGAGAAAGACCCTTGGAGGATTAGTTATCATTTAGCTGAGGTCATGAGGGCAACTGGATTACTACATTTCAAGCTGTTCCTCACAGAGAGCTTGCTGGATGACACGAAGCTCCAATATAGTCTAAGAATTTAAACTAAGTCTCAGAAATCTTCAGTTTGAATAATTAGGCATAAAGGACCTATTGTTACTTGAGATTTTCCTTGGTGCATGTTAAAAACAATACAAAACCACTGATATCCCCACATAGATATCTACATAAATGTTGAGGTGAGGAGCAAGCCAAGATCATCCAGAAAAAAATATGTAAGTGATGAGGGACAAGAAAAAAGAGATACACTAAAATAAAAATAGCATGAAATGTGGGGAAGAAGAAAGAGAAATAAAGACCCAAAGACAAATAATGCTAGGCGTGGTAGGTAGCTCATGCCTGCAATCCCAGCACCCAAGGGGTGGATATAAGATCTTGAGTTCAAGGCCAGCTGGGGCTATAGAGTGAAACCCTGTTTCACAAAACAAAACAAGCAAACAAAAGAATTAAAAAAAATGAAGAGAACAATGGGGTAGAAAAGGGAAGGGTAGGACAAAGGACATAGGATAAGGGACAAAGGACACACGGAAAAAGCAAGAAGACGTTGTTGGCTGGGTTCACGTGCTTGGACGTGAACTCACTTATATATTGCTCAAACACAAGGCTTATTTTCCCTTGAGATGTTCCTTGGACTCTACAAGCTCATACTGAAGGGCTCTAGAGTCAGAATGATTATTTCTAGTCCATAAGGCACATCCATGCACCAGGGATGTACACCCTGGGAGTACATCCGTGTCACAGAATCCTGAACTCCAAGTGTCCTGAACTGAACTTTCCTTTCTGCTGTCGGGTGTCTTCTAGTCCTTCTCTGCTCCACATTTGGGTGAACGGGAGGCGTCATCACCACTGCCTTGCTACAAGAACTAGGCTTCTAGACTTTTCCTTCTCCCTCCAAACTGAAAATCTATCTCCTGTTACCTCCTCTCCATTCAATCAGTCTCCGTACAAGAGCTTTCCTCCTTGCTACACTCACAACTGAACACAAAACTTAGCTGATACCACCGTCAGCTAGACTTCATGATGGAGTCCAGCCTCCTTCCATGGCCGCATAACCTTCATGATCTGACTCTGGCCAGCTCGCCTGCTTCACCTCCTCCGTCCGTGACCACATCCCCAATCCACGGCTGCAACTGCTCCTAACTGCAGAGGGAAGAGGAAGCCTCCTGCACTTCCTCTGTTCGGGACCATTTATCCCACTGCCTCCGACCATCTATATTTTTGGTTGTCATTTTATATAAATTGAAGACTTTATTATTAAGTTGGGTTTTTTAAAAACTTGCTCACACAAAGGCAGGTACCGAATATTTTCCAACTAGGGAAGAATCACTTACCGTAGCCAGATTTCCTCATCTCTTCTACCAATGAATGATCCCTTAGCCAGACAGAACCATATCATAACCCTAAACTGGCTCTAACGACTTAGTCCTTCACATGTGGATGCCCTGTTTTGTTTTGTTTTGTTTTGTTTTGTTTGTTTTTGTTTTTTTACTTTGGGGCTGGTCTTTGAGGTTGTTTTCTTGTGGGGTACAGTACTGATTAACTGCTCCAGCATGATACCAAAGTAGAACACTGGCTCAAGGAATTCATCCTCATAGTTTTCATTATAATGGAGGGAAATCTTCCTCCTCACACACTTGGGAGCATCAAGTACAAGAAGTCAGTCATTAGGACCAAACACTTGTCAGGGGATAAAACAATTTCACATAGCCTTTATATTATCCCATGGGAAGAAATAAAGTTCTTATATTTCTTTTGGCATGATATGCTTTTTATATTCACAAAATCTCCAAGCATTTACTCTAAATTTCTGCCCCCTAACTGCAAATGCTACATGATTAAAAATGTTCACAATCACAGTCACAGCTGTGTCGTGGCCACCATGGCCTACCCAGCAACTGGATCTTATCATACCCACAAAGTGATCTGGCAAACAGTGACGAACAGCTCCACATTGGGCAACCAGCTACAAGCTCACCTCTTCTTCATCACCAGCACAACTCCAAGAAATATGATAACGAATAGCAAGATGCCCGCAATCACTCCAGCGATTTTAACCGTGTGGTCTGTTTGTTTCTCAGGTTCAGGGACTGGCTTTGGGGTAACGGCCCCTAGAGATGAAAAGGAGAGCAAGTGGGTAAGACAGAATAAAGACATTACATTTAAATTTCTCCCCCTGCATTTAACAGAATAATACAACTTATCAGAGCCAGCAGACCGACAGGCTTTGATTTCTTTTTTTTTTTTAAGGAGCTTTCCTAGGTGCTGAAAGCATTGTAATTGCTCTTGTTGTTCAGCATTCACTCTCCACAGCACACCCACGTCTGACCCTTTTCTAAGAGACTTCTGAAATGCACTTTTAAATATTTTTATTATCTATGTTAGCTCCCGTTCATTCTTTCTTCCATTTAAAAACTTGCTAACAGCACAATAGCTATCCCTAAGCCTTTATCCAAATTTGATTTGCTGGAGCATTTTCCTCAATTATTTTTCATAAATGAAGCAATAATTCCATCACATATTAGCCCAAACACCTGGAAAAGTGAGATAAGCTCATTTACCATGCTTTCTTACCAGCCATTTTTTTTTTTAAAAACACAATAGAGACCTCCCGCCTTTGGAAATCTGAATCTAGGTCACATCTGGGAAGCAAAAGGATCCTTCTAAGCAATTTATTCACAAAGTGGGCAGCAGCTGGTGATCACGCCACTGGCACCCACGGTTCATATCTGTTTAAATGAGATAACCAGGGCCTCAGAGTGATGGCCACGTCTCGGCTCGCTTGTGTGGCTGTTTCCAACACACCGTTTGTCCCGCTGCTGGTATAATGTGATGGAATGTCAAATCTATGTTGATGAAATATCCATTTCCTCTGCTAAATGAGTTCAGGACCAAGAATATTAGGAGTGTAATGTCCAATTCATTCAACAGCATCTACTTTTTAAAAGAGGTTTCTCCTGGCCTCATCAGGATGTGATGGCCTTTGGTGTTTGGACCATGGCACCATACTTCCTAAATGGAGCAATGTTATGTGCAAACTTCTCGTCCTAGAATCTTTTT
>CABHPR010136316.1:7228-28106 GCA_902168415.1 Peromyscus melanophrys
TGTGTGTGTGTGTGTGTGTGTGTGTGTGTGTGTGTGTGTGTGTGTGTTTTGCAGGCCCAATGAACCTGAAAATCTGTTGTAATTACAAATTACAGTTTAGAACTGAAGTGAAATGGGATGGTTAAATGTAGACACACCTAGGCAGCCGACAGCCCGGCTGGCACCTTCCTCTATTGTGTTTTTCTTTCATGATTCCATAATCCCATCGCATATTTAAGAAGCTTAAACATTTTTAAAATTGAAAGAACTCAAGAGAGAAATGTTTTTTTCCTTTTATGGGGCCTTGGTATCTCCAAAAGAAACAAAAGTTTCCTGCCAAAAGAAACTGCTTTTGTCATGTTTTAGTTTTACTGCTACAAATGGGGAAGGGCATGGAAGGAGCCCAGCATGTTTCTTGCTGTCGTATTTCTTTTTTTACGCCTTTGTTTTAAATGCTGTCATTGAGTTCAGGGGCCAGGAGAGGGAGATGTTAATGTGGAGATCATAACATGGATTTTTTTTTTTTTTTTTTGTGAATTTCTTTTGTTCTTGGCAATGTATGTACCAGGCTAGGCTGGGAGTATTGCTGAGGAGGCCACACAAAAGAGGGTTGTAAAAGTCAAGAATCCTTGTTTTCAGTGATAATCTTATAACAAATGGGAGCCAGGTGTGCTATATTTGAGCTGGCTGCCTTTCAGGGCTTTTATTTATTTTTCTTTAGGTGTGCAACAGCAAGGAAACTAAAATGAAAATACAGTCTTGTAGGGCCTGTGTGGGATAGTGTTTGAAATTGTTCAGTAATTACAACAGATTATAAGAAAAATATGAATAAAAATACAAGTATTTGGAATAACACATGAGTTTTGGAATTCCCCCAAATGCAATAAACCTTTCTTCCTCAACTATTCAAATGATAAAATATCAACTGTTAGTCAAAGGCCACCCAGTTAGTTTCAAGTTCTTCAGGTATAGATTGTAGTAAGTCATTGACAATAAACTGTGATTACAAAGCCTAAGAGGTAGAGAGGCCCAGAAGTGATCTTAGGGTTGCATTTTTTTTTCCTGTTTACATGTATGCTCATCTGACTTTTATGTATAATAATTTTACACATTTTGAGGGCATGATTAGCTGTTTTGGCATATGAATTCCTTACTGAATGATTAAATTAAGTTACTGAATTTACCAATCTCATGACTTTTTGCGATAAGAATATTTGAAATTTAGCCCCTTGAAGTTTTGAAATTCACCGTGTGCTGTTTTTACTGCAATGTTTCTGTTGTATGGTATGTCTTTCTCCTCTCTAACAAAGGTATCACTCTTATCTGACTTTGTACCATTTGCCTACCAGTCTTGCGTTCCTTACAATTTATCTCTGTACTCACTACTTCTGTAAACTGGACAGTTTAGTTTCCATATATATGTGGGATGATGCACTATTTGTCTTTCTGTATCAATCATGTTTCAATTGCCAAAACATCCTTCAGGCTGTTGCTTCCATATCTTGACTCTTGTAAATAATGCTGAAATGGTAGTGAAAATGTCTGCTGGCTCTATGATTTGGGCTCTGTTGGATAAAATGCCGAAGAGGGATTATTGATATGAGGTTTAGTTTTACCAATCAACTTGACAGAATCTAGAGTCACCTGAGGAAGAGTCTCTAAGGACATTGGTACAGGATTATTTTAGTTGCATTACTTGATGTTCTTACCACCTTGACTTCTCAGCAATGATGGACTGTAACTTGGAATGATGATCCAAATAAATCCCTTCTTCCTTAAGTTTCCTCTATCAGGATACTTTATCATAGTGGTAGGAAATGAAACTAAGACACTTAGCTATTATGGCAGTTACTTTGCCTTTTCACTGCTCAATACCTGAATTAATTTGGTGTTAAACTGAAAGGCATGGTGAGTATGCAGCAATGGGAGGAAATGAATACCATGCTTTGAGAGAGTCTGTGAATTCAAAGAAGTACTAGTGCTACATCGATTCCAATATAAAATAATTTGTCAGGTCTTTACAGTAAAATTCTATGTTTCTTAAATATTATACTGGTACACTAACCCCATTTTTCTTATTTGTTTATTGCTTATTTTATGTTTTTGAGATTATAGTTATATTATTTCCCCCTTCCCATACTACCATCCAAACTCTTACATATACCCTTACTTGCTGTCTTTCAAAGTCATGGCCTCTTTTTTCATTAACTGTTTTTACATGCATACATGTACTCACATATACATATATATCTCTAAATACATTAATATAACCTACACATTATGTTATTTGTATGTATGTTTTCAGGGCTGACCATTTGGTGTTTAGTAAGCAATTGGTGTGCTCTTCCCTGGGTATTCGCTACTGTTCTATTACCAAGGCAGCTTATAAAAGGCAACAGGCAATTTCCCACAGTTTCAGAGGGTAAGTCCATGACCATTATTGGAGGGACAGACAACTTACAAAAGGCAGCATGTAGTTGCTTACAGTTTCAGAGGATAAGTCCATGACCATTATGGGAGGGGGGATGGCCACAGACAGGCAGCCATGGCACTGGAACAATAGCTAAGAGCATACTTGCTAACTCACAGGCAGCAGGCAGAGAGAGAGGAGACTGAGCTTCACATGGGCTTTTGAACTTCAAAGACTACACATTGGCATACCATGTACAAAAAGACCGGTCTTGCTAATCCTTCCTAAGCAGTCTGTCCTGTGGGAACCAAGCATCATCAACCACCAAACCACCATAACTGGGAAAACTATTTTTCTAACTTTCAACATTCCTTAGTTGCATGTAGTTCATTGAGTTCATTGTATAGGGTTGAGGCTGCAGATCTCTAAGGGACTTAAGATCCATTCAGTAAGAAGGAAATCATGCCTAGTACTGGAAACCTAGTGAATCTGAGAACCTACTACTACCACTTTACTAAACCAGCATAATCTCTAACAACATTTTAACATTTGCTCTTACACCTACAGATGAGAGTAATTCTCATCTCCATCAAGGAAACTTAACAACAGGCAGAGAGCATTATGGGAGTTCTAATCAGTTAAAAAGCAGAGTCCTGGAGCCCAGTCCCAACAGATACACCTACAAAACAACTCTCTCACCTAGAGTTAGGGAACACTGCAAAAGAGGGGGTGGAAAGATTGTAAGAGCCAGAAGAATCAGGAATTTTGCTTTAAGATTGTGTCTTCCAGGAATATCAGCAGCTCCACCCTTAAAGTCTCACCAACATAACTGTCTCAACATGAGCTTAACAAGGAAAACAGGCATGCCAAAGTGAACTTGTGAATGTCCACAAGGTTTCAACCTCATGAAAACCTATCATTTTTAAATGAAGTCATAAATAAAGTTACTTTTGCCTTTGGATTGACATTTGCACATTTTTTACATATGTTCCCGACTGGATTTTTAGTTTTGTTATGTGTTCAAGTGCTACTGTCAGATGTCAGAGAGTGGGGTGTTTGGGAACTAGAGTAATTGTGTAGGAAATGAGAATAAAGTCATGTCTGCATATCCATACATTCTACTTGGGGTTGCAATTAAAGATAGTGATGATTAGTAGTAATTCAATCTGTAGTTGATTCTGCTTGGTCAAAAATATCAGAAATAAACTAACTTGTATATTCTTGAGGAAAATTAGTTTGAGCTATGTTTAGAAGTAGTTTTAACGACACCTACACGTGCTTCTTCCTCTTAGATTACATTCATTCCTCTTAGCTCCCTTTGTGTTTTACTGTTGTTGACACAGTGTGGACTAAGAGCAAACAAGACATAATTTAAGGGCAACTTCATACCTGAGAAGTTGAAATCACTGGTTTCTCCTTATAGTAGACGCCCTGGGAAACATAATACAAGGAATCAAGGGCAATTCACTACTAGTTGTGATATGTATCTGTCTGATGTAAAAAAAGAAAAAAAATCAAGTTTCATCTTTTCCCCTTTTTTTCTCCTCCCCAGGGAACAGGCAATAGAAGGTCAGAATAGCTTCTTCTCTGCATGCCCCAATTCTTGCTTTCCAGTAGGAAGGAGTTCTTCAATTAAAGGCACAGTGGCTTCTGCCCCATATACTACTGTGCTGTGGGGTTTTACCAAGGATCTTATTTAGAAGATAAATGAAGGGTTTCACAGACAAAATTGTAGACTATTCACCCATCACTCTCTCCATCAAACTGTGTGCTTGGTGATCCTACAAACCAACACCACACTCCCACTTTAGAAGGAGAAAAACTTTGTGACATTGCTATATAACACTTATAATTCCAATTTGTCTTCTTCCTATGTTATTTCATTATATTAAAATTTTAGAAACCTAGCAATATGGCAACACTGAAACAAAATCATTTTTATAAGAATTGTGATTTAACTTAGGGCATCAGAAATTTATTTGTGAAGGTGTTTGTATGTGTGTCACAGAGAGAGAGAGAAAGAAAGAGAGAGAGGAATGAATGAATGAATGAATGAACATGTGAATATGGTTCTGCGTGTACATTTATAGAGAGGAATAATAAAAAAAATCCATCTCAATGTAAATTCAGAGCCGCAGAGTTCAGTGCCTGTGAGTGACACAGAAGAGCTAATAATCTACAGAGTTCTGAAAGGGTTTCTGGTAGGACTGTTTAGTAAGGATGACTGAGTCTATACCTAGGAAAGGGAGTATACAATGTGAGTCTACAGTGTCTTTAGTGCCAGAAGTTAAGGAAAAGTTTGAAACAATAATGAAACCCAAAACCCAAAAGAAGAGGCTGTGGCAAATCTACACAAGGAGGTCAATTTAAACAACATTTCTATTTATCTTATTTGTTAAATTAGATCAAATTTGATTATTTTCAGGTTTTCCAATAATTCAAATGAACATTAGCTTTAATGTAATTCTCATCAACATAAGACAGTTTGACGGGCGTTGGTGGCGCACGCCTTTAATCCCAGCATTCGGGAGGCAGAGCCAGGCGGATCTCTGTGAGTTCGAGGCCAGCCTGGGCTACCAAGTGAGTTCCAGGACAAGCACAAAGCTACACAGAGAAACCCTGTCTCGAAAAACCAAAAAAAAAAAAAAAAAAAGACAGTTTGAAGCTGTTTGTTTGATAACATATCTAGGGCTAGAGAGATGACTCATGGGTTAAGAGCACTACTTGCTCTTTCAGAAGACCTTTGGTTCCCAGAACTCATGCTGGGCAGCTCCACAATCACCTGAAACTCTAGAGGGATCTGATCCCCCTGGCATCCCTGGACACTCTGGTCATATGCACAGACCCACCACACAAGCATAATAAAAAATAATAAAAAAAATCAAAAAGAAACCTAATGGATAATACTAAATATTCATGGAAATAGCAGTCTTTTAACTAAGAGTTCTGCCTTAGCTGCCATTAACCTGGAGACACAGTGAAAACAATGTATATGAGAATTTACCTAAAATATAGTTTACAACAAGAGAAAAAGTATAGCAATTTAGATGTTTTAAAAGATCAATTGTTAAGCTGAATTATTTCTACACGTCTAATTTGAAGATATAAATCAATATCTAGTAGCTCAACAGCTATAACTAAATAATTTTTTTTTTAAAATTGTATTTTGAGACAGCGTCTTTCCAGGTATTCCAGAAGTCTTGGAGCTCAGTAAGTAGCTTACTTCAGCTCCTGAGCAATCAAAACTCCTTAGTGCTGGGATTTCAGGCATGTACAAACATACCCACATGGTTAATATTTTATTTTTAAAGGGAAATGAGTGGAACATATTTTCAGGGTGTCTCTCTGCTTTGACACTTCCAATATGCGACATTATCTCTATTTATCAAATTGAGAGTCTGACAACAAACATGGAACAGATTCATTTTATTGAACACACAGGAGAGACAGAGACAGACAGACAAAGTACACTGTTCTTGATATAAATGAGTTTAAAATAGTTACAAAAGTATCTAGTTTAAAGAAGTTAGAAAAACTATGTAAGTCATGCACTTTGCAACCAAAAGGTAGGGCTCAGCCTAAATGTGAGTTTACATCTTCACATTCCAGTGGACAGTAATTATGGTTGATGTGTTGTTGTTTTAACTTGTGTATACCACTGCAGAACAGGCTGCAAGTTCTAGAAAAGAAGGAAAAGGCTAGCATTTCTATTCAGTGGCTAAATCATGCTCATTTGAGGGGACAGGTTGTTTTCTTGCTATTTTATGTTAATTGAGTATTATTCTCTGATGTGGAAATAATACTACTTATTTAGCTACTCAATTAACTTCCACCCAAGCAAATCTCTTTTTAGTAATATATTAAATTCCTTTTTATCATCTACACATTCCTATGTGAATATCAAGATAATTTGTAAATGAGATTAAGAAGATCTTTGTGTATTTGGGGAAGGAAGGGATTGTAAGACCATAATTTTTATTATGTGGTTGTCATTTTTGTGAGGATTCTCAAAGTAAGTATTTGAATAAGTTTAGTGAAATGTTATGTTTTTTTTTTAAAATAAATCCCAAGAACATCAGATTTTAGGAGTTAGTTTATATTTTGGCAAATTGGCATTAAATTAATTTTTTTTCAGACACCCAAGAGAAGTTCCACACTTTCCATGAGTATAGTCGCAAAACAATAGTATGAGGAAAATTGCAGGTAATAAATAATAAATAAGTAAATAAAAATAAAACCTACAATGTTTCTATTTAAAATATAAATTAAATTAAATATAAATTCAATTAAAATAATTGGGAAAGTGCTTATAAAACGTAATTTTTCTAGGAGTGAAACATTTAAAAATAGATTCATGTATTTAAGAAAAAGCTGAGAGGAAAGAAAGAGAAAAATGATTTATAAGCAAAAAAAAAAAAAAGTGTTTCAAAGAACCCAAATTTGCTTCAGCTGAAGATGCTTTACTTTGGCTCAGCAAATGAAATTTTAAATAATGTAATCATGAATCTGTAGCTAGAGTTTTCCTGCCTGACCCACAGTCAGGACAAATCTCTGTCACCCACCAGTCCCTCAGCCGCTCAGACCCAACCAAGTAAACACAGAGACTTATATTGCTTACAAACTGTATGACCGTGGCAGGCTTCTTGCTAACTGTTCTTATAGCTTAAATTAATCCATTTCTATAAATCTATACCTCGCCACATGGCTCGTGGCTTACCGGCATCTTCACATGCTGTTTGTCATGGTGGTGGCTGGCAGTGTCTCCTCAGCCTTCCACTTCCCAGAATTCTCTCCTCCTTGTCCCGCCTATACTTCTTCCTGCCTGACCACTGGCCAATCAGTGTTTTATTTATTGACCAATAAGCAACATGTTTGACATACAGACCATCCCACAGCATGAATCTTCATGGGCAACTTGATTGACGTAGAACCACCTATGCGACGTGTCCCCGACTGTGTCTGTGAGGCTCTTAACTTAGCAGAGTGATTGATAGAGGAGGAAAGACCCACCACTAGGGTTGCTGACATCACGCCTGAATCTGGGTCCCAGATCTCATTTAAAGAAAGTGGAGAAAGTCTGCTGAATGCCAGCAGTTGTTTCTCTCTACTTCCTGGTTCTCTTTACTTCCTGGTTCTCTCTAGTTTCTCATGCAAATATGAGCAAGCTGTACCACTCCTGCCAAAACAGCCTCCAGACACTTAGGCATCATGTCTTCCTGCTATGATGGACTGTATTCTCAAACCAGGAGTCAAAATCAACTCTTTCTCCATTAAGTTGCTTCTGGTCAGACATTTGATCATAGCAGTGAGAAAGGTAACTACCTAATTCAAGTAATAATACCATGCAAAAGTAATTTATGAAATATATACACATAAAAGTACCATTGGCAATGTCCTCTTTTCATGCCTTATAAGGTCATTTATGATCTGGCTTTTACCATCTTTCCTCATGCAAAAAGTAAGAAAGAAGAAGTTGGTTGATCATGGGACTCAATGTATGATCTTGTCTATTTATGGACTTGACTGAATTATTGCTTTTTGGTACCTCATGCGTAATGTTCACCATTTATTGGGAGGGGACTACTAAGCTCACTGTAAGGTTATAAATGAGGAATTGTTTTAGAACAAGATAAAGGCATTGAGATCCAATGAAACTATGATTTTTCTAAGGTCAAGGGCAACCAAGATGTTAAGACAGAATTTCCTGATTGCTGCACTCATTCCCATTTTAACCTCTGTAGAAAACTTGTATAGAACTAAGTGGATTTAAATCAAGAATGATGAGCACACAACTCCAACAGTATTCATAAACACTAGCTATATATTGAATTGTGATAGTTAGTGGGTGGAATACAAAATTGCCTAAGTCCTTCTTCATTCAACAAAAATGGGAAAGTAAAAGAAGAAAAATGGAGCCTGGGGAAGTTAGATGGAAAACATGATCACACACTTGGAATTGCAAGGAAGCGACACTATTGCACTCTTTAGATGATTTATCCCAGTTGTTTTCAAAACACCAGAAAAAGTTGTTGGACTTGCTTTTGGGTTTTAGGAAATTTCAAATCATATCATTTCACTGTTGCTTTTTATTGTGGATGATTTTGCATAACAAAACTATCCAAAACCGTAGGAAGAGACATACTTCAAATTTTATCTGTGCCGTAATCAGTACTTAATCTTTAACCTTTTAAACAAACATAATAGCACCTCTTCAGACCAAAATACAAGAAAATTTATTTATTGAAACAAAACAGAACAATTAGAGGAATATCAAATTTGGTTAAGATTATTTGATTTTTTTATTAATTTAAGTATAATAATTTCATAATTGTATTATTTCTATAAAAAATTTAGATTATTTTACTTAAATTGAGAGCTTCTCATCACTTCATGTATTAGGATCTGTCAACAAAAATAAAAATTAAGCATAACTCATTAACCTAGAAAATATCAGTGCATATATTTTATCTAGGAGTGATTGCATTTTAATCTATCTTTGATATTTAATTTTTTAATATATATATATATATAAGGGTTAAAGGTAATTTGGACAATAATGGAGTCTATGCCTTTATTTGTAATGAATAGTCTGAGAAATATAGAAGTAAATTACATTTAGTGTATGCTCATAGACCTAATTTGCAGTCAGACTGGGGATTATCTGACCTGTACTGTATATTAAAGTGAAGGAAACAGCAGGGAGCAAAATAAGCATTAAAATTACCTTTCACACTTGCCCACAATATACAGTGATGTGAATATCTAATTGTATAGTTATTTTTTTGAATAAAAAGCAAATTGCAAGCTGGCTATAGCGGTTATGTTTATAATCTCACAGTTCTAGAGCGAGACATGAGGATGGAGGTTTCAAGGCCAGCTTTGCCAATGCAGAAAAATCGCAGGTAATGGTATACATGTATGGAATTCTCAAAGGATTCCAGACCAATCAAGACTCTGTCTCAAAAAGAAATACAGAAATGGAATGAATTCCAGATGGAAAAGTACTGAGACGTGGAATTACATTCCTAAATTTTGGCAAGAAAAAAGAATTTGGTGAAAGAGAAGAAGCTTATACCTATGAATTAGCATTACAGTCTTAGGAAGATCAATTATCAAGAAATTGTAGGGGGCCATTTAGATGTCTTAGAAGGTAAAGACACTTGCTGTCAAGTGAGAGGACCTAAATTCAACCCTGAGACCTACACTGTGGAGAGAAAGAAACAATTTCCCTAAAGTTGTTTCTGACCACCACAATTTGGGATCTAAAACTACATTTTGATGAGTTGTAGTTTTTTGTAATGGTATTTATATATTAAAAGAGAAGTTTCTTTGATGGAGAATGAGGACTATAGTTATCTGTGTGTAAGAAAAAAAATATTTAGAATACAGTTAAGGATTATGATGTTTTAGTAAAGTGGTAGTTTCAGGTTTTTCTCCAAGATCATGTCTTCACTAGCCTTGGGTAATTGGTTAGGTTTCCAGTACCAGGCATGTTTTCCTTCTTGTTGAACCAGTCTTATATCCAGTTACAGAGCTGTTGATTACTGCAAATGTATGTGTGCACTATATTACTACCGCACCCTAAGGGTTATCATGCCATACTGGTAGTTGCTGTGGTAGAACTATTGGTGGCATCCCTCCTCTGGAAGTTTGATTAGTATTTTCTGATACCATGAAAGCTTGTCCTCAGGAAAGAGACATTTTGGGGCCATTATATGTGAAATCCATGGTTGTTCAGCAATGGGGACTCACTTTTCACCTCTGGGGGCAAACAAGGACAATAAAAATACCCAACAATGTTGTAAGAAATGGAAACAATCTAAATGTCCTTCAACCAAAAATGGGAAAATGTGGCATATGTACACTGTAAAAAATATTATTCAGTTGCAAAGAAAAATGAAATAATGAACTTTGCAAGCAAACTATATAACTAGAAAAAATCATATTTAGTGAGGTAACTCAGATTTCAAAAGACAAATTCTGCCTGTTCTTTCTCATCAGAAGTACTTAACTCTAAATCTTCAGTTATGAATACACATTCTGGATTAACTGCAGAAACCATGAAAGTAAAAAGACACCATTCCTGAGTAGGGAGGTGGGGATCCAAATACAAGTGGGGAATAGCAGGTCGCAAGTGGCCTGATGAGGGAAGTGGGGGAAAAAGGAGATAAATTCAGAAGACGCCAGAAAAAGTACAGTAACAGTGAGGATGTCTGAGAACGTCATAAAGACTCATACAATTAACTATCTAACTTAAAAAAAAAATCTATAATATGCATAACTATTTGGATAAATATAAATACATACTTTAAAGAAAACTTTGTTGTCTCATCTAACAATTCTCCCTCCAGGAACCAAAGACCATCTACCAAATTCCACACACCAACAATGAGAAGCCTTCTTCTGAGTTGCTGGTAAGCTATTCTTTTTATAAGAATCTGGGCCTGATCTTGTTACCAGTTTCCTAGTTGGACCTAATTTCAGTGTCTTAAGATTGTAAACATAGAGCCAGGACAATAGAAGAACAGCAATCTGATTCTCTTATCTAATTAATGATGTGAATAAAAACCAGGAGTCAGATATTGTGGCAAAAACCCGAAAGATCAAAGGAACAGAGAAACAGCCACCAGTGATTTCCTACCTATTTCATTCCTCCAACCAAAAAGGCTGAGATCCTGTCTCTGTCTCACCTTACCACTTTCTGTTTCTCTCTCTACAGTCCTCCAAACCTGTGTGGCTAACTAGTGGCTAGCTCCACCATATGTCCTCCAATCAAGCTTTATTTGTCAGAACACAAACAAAATATCACACATTTCCCCTTTTTGTCTAAATAAAAAGCAAATGTTTTAACTAACAGAAAAATGATATACAATAAGTACAGTAACTATATATAAATAGATACAGGCAATAATTATATAACAATGCCTAGTCCATTAGCATTTAACAAATTCAGAGAAAACACACCATTATTTTTCCTATCTTGGTGAGTAGAAAGTGTTGTATTTAATTCACTTTTTATCCTAACTTGCATTATCAAACCAAAACACTTTATATGTCTCTCAACCTTATACATTTTACACCTCTTTTGTGAGTTTCTTTTCTGAATTTGTTAAAAAGAAAAACTATAACTATAACTATCTAGTCTCCAACTCCATCGGAGACCTGAGAAGGATATAACAATACCTTCTCATAATAAACAGGAAGTGCAGAACAAAGAACTTCCAAAACTAAGAAATGACAGAAACAGCTGTATAGTGGTATTTTATTTGTACTGAAATGTGATTTTATTTGTATGTTAATAAATAAAGTTGCCTAGGGGTCAGAGCTATTAGCAAGCCATAGCGAAAGCCAGGGTGGTGGTGGTGCATGCCTTTAATCCCAGCACTTGGTAGGCAGAGCTAAGTAGATCTCTGTGTGTTCAAGGATACAGCCAGCATTGGAGACACACGCCTTTAATCTCAGTACCAACCATAGAAGACCTGGAGTGACCTACAGACAGGCAGTGACGAGATGGTCATGTGGTTGGGTTTACAACCAATGAGAAGGCAGAACAGAAAGTCTATTTAAAGACAAACACACAGGAAGTAGGTGTCTCTTGGCTGTAGAGGATCACTGGAGCAGGAAGGGTAAGACTCTTAGCTCTGACCTCTTGGCTTGCTTCTCTGAATTGGCTCTGTGTTTCTTATTCAATAAGACGGTTGGTTACTTCTACACAGCTGACTGCCTAGACAGTCACCCAAATTTCCTCTGTAATTTGAGGGTATTCATCTTCAGCCTTCAGGCCTAGAATATCTGACAGACTTTTCTGTGAAGCAAGATTTTTGAAGGACTGTTTGCCTAGTTTTAGCAAAGCTCAGCAGTCACTTTCTTTTGTGTCCTGCTTATCCAATTTGGACATCATATTTTTAGCAGTTGAAGCAAGGGCAATTTCTTGTCCAGTGGCCAACTTTTTCCACAAAGAAAGTAAACTCCACATCGAGTTTTTTTGATGCCTAACATCTTCTCTGAAAGATTGGTGCTGCCAGGAGCAGACATGTCTAATTGTCATAAAAAAGGGAACTTTATATTATTAAAAAATATTCTGTAGGTCTCTGTAGTGTTTGAAGACCACCTGTCTATCTAAAATATATCTTTATTTGACATTAAAAACATACCTCACTTGACTACAAACTTGATTGTAGTAGGTGAGTAACTACTAACCTGGATTTCTTTATTATTCTAAGTAGTTTGTAATAAAAACTTGCAAAGACTAGAAATTTACATTATATTGTTAAATGAGCTATATAGGTACAATACTTTGAACAAGAGTAGAAATATATGTAAAGTATGTTCTAACAAAAATAACCTTAAATTTGTATCAATATACAAAAAGACCTTAAACAAGAGTGGAAACATATATACAGTAAAACAGAAATAACCTCAAATCAGTACCAATATACAAAAATCCATATCAATAGAAAATATTTAAGACTCGTAGTTGGTTTTGGTTTAAAAGTAGTTTCAATAATCTAACCTTTATCCTATTTCTATAGCCCCTCCTTTTTCTCTTTAGAATGAGATTCCTGAATCTAATCTCCTTTGTTCAGCTTTTTTTTCCTGACCATTACCAATATCAACTTGTAACCAACCCCTTAAATGATAACAAATATCTGTAACCCACTGAAAAACAAAAAACTGCCCACCCCCACCTCTTAAAAATGTGAGTTTCATGTTCTTAAAATTCCTTCCTTCTCTCTGGGGGTGATGCCATCTTTAGTGAACCCTGAAAAAGATGAGATAGTTGTCAAGTCCTGGGAGAGCTAGCTGTATTATTTTTTGTTCAGTCTCTGTGTAATGGGAAAGTATAGGGCTTGTCTCAAATCCTGGTTAGAGTAGTCTGTGAGGCTGGACAATCTCAGTGAGCCACCTTGAAATTGTCCTGAGCAGTTTGTAGTCCTAAGCGAATCTTTAGGCAGTGTTTGCCAGTTTAGTGGTGTTACCATAGTCCAGGTGGAACTGATGTTGTGGGACCCCTTCCTCCTTTTGGAGATTTCAAAGGTTGCTATTAGGCATGGTCATGGTTCAGTGCAGAAAACTTAGACATTTTAAATGTCATATGCAGCAGGTCTCAAAGTGGTGAATGGACGATAATTTGTTATGTACATCCAGAGTACAAAAACTAAACTTCCTAGTTACCTGATAGGTACTCAAACCCGAAATCATGTATAGGAAGGTAGATGAAGCTTTGTTCTAGAATTAGTATGCTATATGACTATTAATATCATGACAAAAAGTTTAATGAATATATATTAATTTTTATAAATTTTGAGATAATATTTATACCTTAAGAAAAGTTTTAAAGACTCAAAATAAAACCAAATATTATGAGATTAGTGGCAATAGAATAGTCCCTTAATTTTGGATTTTCTTCTGTCCCATATTAGATGTCTCTTTTGACATGAGACAGAGATTTTAGATTTTCTTTTTAATAAGCACACTTGAGTTTAGAGAAGGAGAGAGCCACACTCTAACTCCAAAGTCAGCTTTAAATTTTAATTTAACTGGGACTACAAAAAGACCATTTGCATTATATGTTTGTAGAGAACAGCAAAAACAAATATTTGGGAAGATTTACAAAATTTTATCCTGTTGAAAATGTGGTATACCAATAGGCTGATTTACTCTTTTTCCTGGGAAATTTTCTCTGGATGATTTCTCCTTTTCTTCAGATGTTTCATTTTTCCAGTGATCTTCCGATTCCTTAGCTGGATGCCTTTATTCTTCTGGAAAGACAAAAATAAAACCCTGTCACAATCCTAACTTTGGAAAGTTTCCTTTTTTGCAAGTTATATCTGATCAAATGAGAAGCATTTGTTAGTCTTATAAGTTACTTTAGATGATTGAATGGTCATACTGGTTGATGAATTATCCCCTCTTCTAATAGAGATGTCTCTCTTGTTCAAATCTAATCTTTACCAATTTTGATGATATCCATAGCTTTTTGCCCATGGAAACTAAAGAAAAACCTCTTCCACAATATAACACATATCTTGGTATACATTCTGAGGTCAGCACATCTTTAAAGTATACAGGCTGATTTAATGAAGTTTGGTTTTAAAAAGAACAAGTAGTACATTTCTTTTTCATTTCCTTGGATTGTTGTCAAGTAATGTAAAAATATTTTTCAAACCCTTGCTATTGGCATGGTGCTTCTAATGAAATTCTGAGGCTTGTACCACATTTCCTACCAATAGTTGATCAATTTTATCATTACCTGGTGCTAAAGGGCCTGATAGAATTATAGGAGATCTAATATGTGTTATAAATAAGGATGATTTCTATTTCTGATTATTTCTTTTAACTGAATGAATAACAAAGTCAATTCTGTATCACCAGTAATAAATTCAGCAGTTTTAATATGTAAAGCAAATCTTTCTGCATATTGAGAGTCAGTAACTATATTAAGCAGTTCTGGGAAATCTAATAATACCATAAGAATAGCATTTAATTCTGACTTTTGAACAGAATAATAATGGCTTTGGACCAACTTTATTCAAATTTCCTAATTTATAATCTGCTTTTCTTGATTTGTTTGCATGAGTATAGAATGTAGTGACTCCAGAAATTGATGTTCCCCATACCATGTGAGGAAGGATCCAGTTAGTTCTCTTTATAAACTGAATTCTCTTACTTTTGGGATACTTGTTGTTAATATCTTCCAAAAAATTCCTGCAAGCTCTTTACCAATGTTAATTTTCTGCCCATAAAGAGGAAATTCCAGCCTTAGTAAAAGATACTACAATTTCTGCTGAGTCTATTATTGCTAATTGATGAAGAGTCAATTTTACTTTTAGAATTAACTCAGAAACCTTTTTTTAAAATTTTTTTTATTTTATTATTATTTTTTTTTTTTGGTTTTTCGAGACAGGGTTTCTCTGTGTAGCTTTGTGCCTTTCCTGGAACTCTCTTGGTAGCCCAGGCTGGCCTCGAACTCACAGAGATCTGCCTGGCTCTGCCTCCCGAGTGCTGGGATTAAAGGCATGCGCCACCACCGCCTGGCCAGAAACTTTTTCTACACAGGTTTTTATTTTTTAATCTGTTTGTGTGGTAAAAATATCCATTCTAAGTTTTTATCTTCCCTTTGCATTAAAATTCCTATAGGGGAATTATAGAAGGTAAAATGACCAGAATACATCAAGCTCTGGATTCAAAGTATCCACATGTGCATCCTGTAATTTCTTTACTACCAGAGCCAATTCTCTCTCAGCTTCAGCTGATAATTTTCTTGAAATATTTAAGTCATTATCAGCTTATAAAGTTTGAAATAAATTATTCAGTTCTTGAGTTGTTAATTCAATTATGGGTCATAGTCAGCAATTTTTGAAAGTCAATTAATCTCTCTTGATTTATACCTTTTGAGGTTGAATATTTGTAGACATATTTTATATCCCAGGTAATTAAAGTATCACCTTTTTGTATATTTTCAGGCACAATTTGTAATCCCCAACAAGGCAAGTTTTTCTTTACTTCCTAAACATTTTCTCTAGTGTATCTACATTTGAATCAGCTAGTAAGATATCATCCATATAATAGTAAATTATAGACTGAGGAAACTATACATGAATCATTTCCAACAGCAGTCATACAAAATATTGGCACAAGGTGGGGCTGTTTAATATGCCTTGTGGGAGAATCTTCCATTGATATTTTTTAACAGGCTGCGAATTATTATAAGTAGGCACCATGAAGGCAAATTTTTTTCTATCCTTTTCTTGTAAAGGTATAGTAAAGGAACAGTCTTTTAAATTAATAACTATAATAGACCATCTTTTGGGTAATAGAGAATGCAAGGGAATCCCAGGCTGTAAAGAGCCCATTGGCTGAATCACCTTATTAATAGCTCTTAGATCTGTTACCATTGTCCAGATTTTTTTTTAATAACAAATATAGGAGAATCCCAAGGACTTGTGAATTCTTCAGTATGTTGAGCATTTAGCTGCTCCTGTCCCAGCTGTTCTAAGACCTGTAATTTCTCTGATGTCAAAAGCCATTGTTCCACCCAGACCAGTTTGTCAGTTAATCATTAAAGGTGGGGATATTGGTACCTTTGAAAGATCAGAAGCTGTTGTGCCCTGCTTTTGTATAACTGAATTATTGGTGACTGTTCTTTATACTACCTTTTAACATTTTCCCCAGAAACACACCTTAGTTTATGGTTTGTTTCTGAGATTGGAGGAATATTAATCTGGTATTCCATTGCTATAACAAATTACCTCCCTGTAAATTTATTGCTATATTAACCACATATGGATTTAGTAATCCTTTCTGTCATTCTGGCACTATACATTCAACCCACATTGTGCTTTGTTTTACCTGAAATAAAATTCCAGTCCCTAAAACCTGAACATTTACCTCCTGAAGAGATCAATTTGGATGCAAAGATTTTGGTGCAATTATTGTTACATCTGTTCCCATGTCTATAAAACCTTCTATTACAATGTCATTTATCAGTATTTTTAGTTTTGGTCTTTGATCATTTATAGAAGTTTGCCAAAATATTTGCTTTATGGTTTCTCCTGAAAATTTTGTTTTATCTTCTAAATCTATTCTATCATCCAGAATAGTATTTTTTTAACAATAGGCATCAGGTCATTAAATTGCTCTGTAGAGAAGTTTCTTCTATGGTGACAGGAAATGATTGAACCAAATTTGACATGGAGGTCAGTGACAGGCCCCTCAAGGCATTTCTCAATGGCAAAGGATTACCCTTTCTGTCCCTTGTTGATCTGCATTCATTGGTCCAATATTGGACTTTGCTGTACCTTCTGAATACTCCAGAAGGCAAGGGCCTTTTGTTTGGATTAGAAGAAACATTGTTTCTAAGAATGCCCTGTCTACAATCATTTTTTGAGTGACCTTGTTTGCCACAGTTAAAACATCTGACATTTTGATTTTTTTTCAACTTTGGAAATCACCTCTCCTATCCAAGCATCATCATGGTTTTGAGATTCAATATTGACTGTATCTCAGATCCATTCCTCTATAGGTGCTGATCTTGCCATTAAAGACCTAATTACCCTTTTGCATTGTGAATTAGAATCTTCAAAAGCCAAATTATTATTTGTCTAGATTCTGAATTTGGTATCATTTTATTTACAGTTGAAGTCAATCTTTGCTAAAAAACAACAACAACAACGAACAGTGAAGGTTTCTTTCTTTTGGGCCCTGTATAACTTTAGTAAATGACTCAGTTTTCTTTCTGACTTTTCTGTCCCAAGCATTCAAAGCTGTTGCATGGCATAGAGCCAGTGTGTGGTCAACATATAGAAACTGTCTTTGTGCATCAGCATAATCACTGTCTCCAAGAAGTTGGTCTTGGGAAATTTCAATACCTCTAGCCTTACTTCATTGTTCAATAATCCTTGCCTTATCTTTCTACGAGGTTCTCAATTGTAATTGAAGACCAGGTTCCATTACTGTTGCAACCAAGTATTTCCAGTCTTGTGGGACAATTCTGTTACTAGTTGGCCATGAATTTAACATCTGTTTCACAAAAGATGAATGCATACCATGAGACTATCACTTACTTAAATCTCCTCAAACTGAATATTTCCACAGGAATCTAGTCAGCTCTTCCATAGCTTTAGGGATAACTGTCATTTGGCAGTTGTTCCTGTGAGGTGATTGAATAAATTAAGACTGCTTGTTTGATAACTTTGGGATGTTCCTCTCCAATTTTATAATGTAATGGTGAGGTTCATTCTTCTTTAAATTCCTCTGTCTTTGTCTGAATATCTCTATTATCTGTTTTAGTACATTTTGTAAGTCTTGTAACTTATCAGTCAACATGGCAATATTTTGTCTAGTAACTTTTTCTAAGGCCTGTATCTTGGCACTCATATCAACCAGCATTTTTAGGATAAAACAAGAATTATCAAACTGATAGTGATTATAATTAACATTATGTAAATCACAGTTAAGTTAATTGTTCCACTTTCAAACCATCTATTGTCTAATCATACAGAGACATAACTTCCTCCATCAAAATAGTATTTCCCACTTTTTAATATGGGAAAAAACTCATCTTTTTAAACGAATTCCTTCCTTTAAGAATTCACAATTGTCTTACCAAATCTGCTGACGATGATGAAGAAGTGTAAGTCTGGCTGCTGCCAAATAGCACATCTGAGTAGAGAATACAGGTGGTGCACAGCCTGGCTGAGGACAGCTGCCATTGATCACATGTCAACAGCCTGAGGAGGGGGTTTAGGGGAAGCCCACAATCCACCAAGAAAAGAAGCCAAACAACTAGCTGTCTGAAAGGAGGACAAGGAGAATGTGTGAAAGCAGGACATGTGACCATCAGGAGGTAAAAGCACACAGCTGCCTGAAAGCTGAGCTGGCTGGTGGTGAGGGGCTGAATCCAGGAGCATTCACCACCCAAGCACTTGTGGAATTTGGGGCCTGTGGAGATTACCCTAAAGAGGCTGCAAAAGGAAAATCCCAGACTTGCTCAGAGGGCTTGGGGAAGAAAGGGAAAGTCAGCCAGTGGTGCAGTGACTCTGCTGGGTGCAGTTCACGTGTGTGCAGCTCCAGCATGTGCTGGTAGCTGCAACACCACTGGCAAGCAGCGAATTTGTGCCCCAAAAGTTGGAAGATGCATAAATCTAATTAATCTTATCAATAAAAACCAGGAGTCAGATATCAGAGTAAAAACCTGAAAGATCAAAGAAGCAGAAGAGCAGCCACCAGTGATATCCTACCTTTTCCATTCCTCTGACCAAAAAGCCTGAGACAGGATCTGCCTTACCACTTTCTGTCCCTTTCTCTACTGTCCTCAAACCTCTATGGTTAACTAGAGGATAGCCCCACCCTCTGACTCCAAGTAAGCTCTATTTGTCAGAAAACAAACAAAATATCACACATTTCCCTTTTTTGTCTAAATAAAAAGAGAATGTTTTACCTGCTTATGGTTTCAGAAGGTGAGAGTCCATCATGACAGAGTGAAGGCACAATGGCAAGAACAGATGAAAGTTTAAATCTCAAGCTACATGCAGAACAGAGAGATAATGAGACAATAAGAATCACAGGACTTTATTGAAGGCTCAAAACCAACCCCCAATGACACACCTCCTCCAACAAGGCCATAACCCTTATTCCTTCACAAACAGTTCCACCAACTAGGGACCAAGTTATTCAACCACGAGCCTAGGGGGTCCATTCTCATACAAATCACCATACAACTATACAGCTTAATTACTAAATTTATTAACCTTTACATTAATTACATCAAGTAGCTAAGCTGTACAATGTATAGATATGCAATTAATTAAACAAGAAAAATTTCATCTAATAAATTTTGTCATGTGATCCTCATTTACAATTCTTTAAAAGTAAAATATCATCACAGTTTGGTAATGGATAATTTGGTAATGGATAATGCAGAATTCAATGAACATGTAATGATATATATATAAAACAAATATTATCTGCTATGTTATCTGATCCTCTATAAAGGGAATTCCTAGAAAGTTCTTTGCCTTATTGATTGTTATAAGAATTATCCCAGACTCTATGATCTATCTATCCATGAATGGTATATTTATTTGAATTAGAATATATGAGGACTACAATGTGGAAATTTGGGTAGACATGTAAAGAAGTAACATTCAAGCTCTAAATGCCTTGATTGGTGCATTTAAAGTTTTCCTAAAGAAACAAGTAGTATAGACGCTTGTTTAAGGTAGATATGCAAAGGTAGCTATGCTTGAAGAAGAAAACTCAAATCTTACCAGACAATGGCAACAAAACTGAAAAGAGGCCTGCTGGAAGGCAGTGGGAGAGCCCAGAGAGATCTGTGCGAGATCAAAACAGAAGAATCTAGATAAGGAACATCTGCACTTAGGTATTGACCCAAGAAAGAATGTGTAAATAATTTCCAGGGAGGATGTCTTAGTTACTGTTCTATTGATGTGAGGAAACATCATGACCAAGGAAACTTATAAAAAGACAACATTTAATAAGGGCCTACTTAGAGCCTCAGAAGGTTAGTCCATGATCATCGTGGTGGGGAGCATGGTAGCAAGGAGAAAGGCCTGGTGCTTGATCAGTACTACAGAACTCACATCTGATACTCAAGTTGTAGGCAGAGGGAAATGATAGAGAAAGACAGAGAGAGGTGGAAATGATGTAAATAAAGTACTTCTGAATAAAAGTAATACATTAAAAATGTAATAAGAAGCACAAAGATATTACTCCCTGATGGACTAGTAGTTGTCCAATTCATGTAAGATGCTGAGTTTAACTCCTGGTACCACAAAAATAAACTAAATAAATAAAACTTGAGTATTTCCCTTTGCATGTCATCATTTATATATCATCTAGCTTTACAAGAGACATAAAGAAATGAACTACTGCTAAATCAACTTATAAATTAAAACTTATCTCAACAAAAAGAACCAAACTATGGTTTATATTAGGAACTAATAAAGAGTTTAGAATTCACACACA